>JASGXE010007450.1:0-34783 GCA_030068105.1 Sinentomon sp. SZTP_YWyxl | reverse complement strand
TAAGTACACTGGCACCAGGGACTTAGTGAGTTTTGACCCGAAAAGTGCTCCCACAGAGCTCCAAGTGGGAGCCCTGTGGGAACGCTTTTTGCGTAGTTTTCCAATTGTGGGAACGCAAATGGTTCAGGGCATGTGGGAGCTGCGCTCCCACACCCTCAGGGCGGGCAGGAGCTCACGCTCCCAGAGCTCCCACACACTTTGAGCACTGCATGCCGCGCATGTGGCTTTTGATTTTAAATGACGCCTGATGAGTTAGTAATGAACTCCTTTGTTCGAAGAATTTTTGGGATGGGTTTTCTTTCAATTCCATTTTGGAAGCATCTATTTTGGCATCTAGAAAGGCTAATAAAATGCAAAAATGGCTTAAAACGCCAAAAAATAAAATATCCAACGGGAAAAGGTTTATTGAAGCTTAAATTACACTCACCGTGTCTGTGGGCTATAGCTGAGGCACATTCCGCGCCTCCGCTAAAATGTCAATACAGACTCAAAAGTATCTTAACAACCCTTGCTAATTTCAGTTTTGCAATCATACGTAGAATCTTATATTGTAATTTCAAAATTTTAATATCCAGATTGTGTTGTGGCTCATCCGAGCCGCGAGCTCTGTGCGAATGAAAAGCGCAAGAGCCAATCTTTCTAAATTCCCTCAAAACTGCATGCAATGTATATGCATTGCATTTTGCATCACTCATTTATTTGGTGTTGTCAAAAGATATCTGTGTCCAAGTCTTATTAAGTCCTATGTATCTAAATACATGGGGTGATTAATTTATAGACGACATAGGGACACGATACAATGAAAGGCATGCCAATATTTTTTTAAACTGCCTCACCGCTGGCGAATCATTTTTTAATATTTTTCAAATTGAGTTTCGAATTTCCATGCCTCGTTAGGGGTTTAAGATTATTGCAAATGCTTATTTTGATCTGCGCCTGATGTCCAACGTGTTCCCGTAAGGGGGAGCAGTTTGATAATTTACTCTTATTTTATATGGTCTGTAATGTGATGTATGGACTAAACTTGTTATTGAGGCAGGGTGGTGAAAATGACGAAAACCCCTGTGAGAAGTGAATGTGCTGTTGTGGGGTTGAATCTTGACATCAGCTTTTTCTCTTCGGTGTCGGCACATAATGAGCCAAATCTTCTGAACTTCCTTCATCACAAACTGAATCGCTCATTGCTTTTCGACATGACCCTGTTTGGCCTGCGATCTTGCGGGCTGTTCAAAGCGGGGTTTTATCCGGTCTTTTTTGACCGGAGTTTCCCGCATAACTTCTTGCTCGGTGCTCATTTGACGTATCGTGAATTTCAGCGCATTCTTGCGGCTGTTTTTTTTTTTTGAGATCCTCACATTGATGCAGCAAATATATGAAATTTGCACCAATTGACATCATGCTGTCAGTCTGGTTGAGTTTGATTTTTCGACGCCCTGTCGATGTTGAAATTCCGCAGCTAGAAACTCGGCAAGCCTGCCATGAAGTCTGTTTTCTCAGGCATCTGATGCACTGTTTGTGACGGCGTTTTGATTCTGTTGGGCCTCGTCGCAAACAATGGACGTCGTCCGCCAGTCTGCATTGGTGCCACGTGCCAAACCTACAGAACTCTTCCCGACCCATAACTCCCGAACGAACTCCTGGTCTGTCCTGCGCCCAACATATGAGTTACTGCGATTTTATGAAGTTTGCCTAATTTCCTAATTTCCAGCATTATGCTTCAAACTCCATCCTTTTCAGTGTATCTTGTCTTTCCATACGTGAATTTTTTGTCATTTCACAGAGGAAAAAGAAAGCTCCTCTCCATGCAAATTGAGGGACGACAGGGTTCAGATGCCGGTTTGGCACGTTTTCCCGTCTACAGCATGTGGACTCTCTGGCTTCAATTGGATAGGAATTTTAGAAACAGGGGCATTCAATCATGCATTTAAGGCCAGTCTGCCAAAGATAATTCAATCAGTCAATTTAACCGCTGGCTTGGCAGGTGAAGTCATCAGTCGGCATGGTCAGTCAAATGCAAGTGAAGTCGGTAAGGCAACCCATCTGGTCAATCGTAAAATCAGGTGTACAGTCAGTCAGCGTCAACCAGTCAGGCCATTCAATCAGTGGGACAGTCAAGCAGTCCAATTCATTCATTCAGTCTGCAGTCAAGCGATGCATTGTGTGATCAGAACATTCAATCGTGGTCCCAATTGGTTTGATGTTTGGTCGATTCTTGTCAATAGCGTGCTTTTTTTCAGTTCACAGACTCAGCGGTCCTTCAATCGGTGACAGCCATTTCATTTCAGTCATCCAATTCGGCCTGTCCTCAGTCAATTCAGTCAAATAAGTCAGGAAATTTTTTCAGTGTGTCGTTCACCGAAGTACACTTCGTCAGTGCAATCAGCCGGGCAGACTTTGAGATTGTCACTCGTTGTCAGTGTCAGCAAGCCAAGAGTGTTGGATTTTTGAGTCAGTGGAGTCAAACGATCAATTAAAAAGTATTCCGGCATTTCCATCGTCTCAATACAGTAAATTTAGTGACAGATTTGTGGTGAAAATTTCAAATTTAATTTCATAGCCAACCGCAACGCCATTTTTTTCCATATGCATCCATATCGGCTGAATTAGCCAGCAATGCCTGGCTGACACTTTTTCTGCCAGTGATTTTTGCTCAGTTGCTTTCTCACTGAAAAAAGCACCTGACCTGACCTGGCCCACCTGCCATGCTGTGCCAGCGTTTACCTGTTGAGACTTCCTATCAATTTTAGCGTTTACCTGTTGATCGTAGCCTCCCACATGGTCACCTCTTTGGCCGACGCAAGGTCTGTGAAATTGGATTTCCTGTACCAAATCTGGAAAGGCATTCTGAACCAAGAAATGGAAAATTTTGACAATCGGAGAAATTTATGCAGCAATGAACTCCCGACGATGTATCCCCATTTCAGGTCAATCATGTTACATGGCTTTGTGGACCGGTATTCAACCTTCCTGGTCTTTTTCGCAAAATTTCGAAAATTGGCATTTGTTTCCGGATGTGGTTTTCAACCAGACGAACTTCTTCAATCGATATTGGTGACATCCCTTTGACTGCACTAGGCTACTGAGGAAAATAATCAATTTGTCTATATCAGCTCGCAGCCGAACCGGTAGCTTCTCCTGCTGTTGCCGCAGCAAAGCGTTGATGTGCGTTGACCGTCAACTGATTTCCCGCCATCTGTTAACGGCCGACCGCAAGCGTAACGCAAATAAGCCTAATATCCACCAGCTGATACAGTATGATCGACTTTTCATTAAACCAAGGTACAAATGTCTTTTGGGTGGCAAACTGCATCGAGTTGGCATCAAAAGTTATTGGAAGAAAACAAATCAATGAAAATGCATGGCCGAAGTTCGGTCTTCGCTGGTCTGGTGGCAACAAACAGAAGCTTGGTGGCGGAGCTTCACCAGTGATTTGGTGAAAGAGGGTCCCTTGAAGGCTCTCTTCCAAATCTTCTCTTCATTTGCACCTGCATCTTCTATCTGGGGATGCAAGTAGGAGGTTTTTTATCTGGTCCGAAAGAACTGTGTTTTCCCCTTACCTCCAGGGCGACACATTGAATATCGACCAACCCTCTACCAGCTTTGGCTGGTTTTAAATCAACAAAAAATCGGCCTTCCCCGCCCCATTGTTACGCACTGATCGAATTCCCTTCCCACTCAATCGTTGCCAGCTCGAAGCGACATTCCATCAGCTGAATACAGTTGTGTCTTTCTTTATATTTCGCCCGAAACACACTTATCGCCCTCTGGTAATGTCTTCGGCTTACTGGGATGGTCGGGGCACCGTAATTTCCAAGATATGTTGATTCTCATGGCCACACTTCATGAGATGTCCTTCTGGAAAGAGCCCATCAATGAGCTGTGTTGAAGGGTCGGGATACGTTACTTTGGCCGAAACTTAAAGATCGAATGTTGCTTATCTCGCAAAATCTTCACCAAATCAAAGTAAAACTGACCTCCTTACCTAACCAGACCTTTATTCCACTATCCTTCCCTAACATATGGCCCAACCTAATTTGACACCATTCGAACATAAAAATTTCGGACCAGGCATGTTCCCCGTGTTGGAAATGTTCCTGTCTCTTTTGAGCTTCCAATTTGGACACCCAGTTAATCCGGCCAACAACAACCAGCAATTTCGTGGAAAGGGAAACTATTTAAGGAAAGATCTTTCGTGGAAATAATGCAGGAAGTGACGGGAAGAAAATAGGGAAGTCAAAGGGAAGAAGGGCAAAAGGGGATGAAATGATTGTTTCCTCTTTTCCCTTTTCCTTTTGTGCCCCTATTTGTGCGTGTGGTCATTTGGCAAATGACAATAACAGAGGTGCTGCCGCAGGCCAAGAGATAATCGCTTCTGAATGCATTATTGGTCAGGGAGGGGCAGTTGATGGGGGGCGGTTGTCATCCGTCCCCAGTTGATCAAGGATAGCGGACAATTGCTTGTGGGCTTTCATCTGTTCCTGATTCTTTTCTGCCGCTTTCTTCTTTTCTTTCCTTTGCTAACTGTGACTAGACAGCGGCGGATCCAGTCCCTGTCCGGGGTGGTCGGCGCGCCACGGTGCTATGGTTCTGGAGCAGAGCCCCAGCGGGGTGTCAAGGGGCAGAGCCCCTTGGCGGAGGTTCAGGAAGACAAAGTCCCCCAGAAGTCGAAGATTTTTTGAAATTTTGGAGTTCTGGCAGTTCATCACCAATACAAAATTGTGGGTTTTTTTCGTAGGGCAAATGTTTTATTCGTAGGGGTCGGTCGCCCCCTCCACCTCCCTGTATCCGCTCCTCTGCGGCCCAGGATAAATAATATTTTCGCGGTTCATGTTCACACTCTTCTCTGCGATTCTCCGGCAAGGGATTACGATCGGCACGCGCCCTTCCAATAAATTTCCAAACGGAATAATAATGTCCATAATTTCCGTATGTTTTTCGCAGTTTATTGCTCGTGAGACAGGGGTGGAGAAAATCGCATGCGACGAAAACAAGGATGGTGTCCAACTCTGCGGTGGAGCTCTTTGGCGATTGGCCTGGGCGGCATCGATCGGGAAGCGGTTGAGTTGAGCACGGACAGTTCGCAATTCGAAAAGTACGAAGGAAATTTGTCCCGATCAAATGTTTTCTCCAAAGCACCCCTGAAGTTGGGCAATTCGAGTTTTTGTTTGAAACATTGCCGACCATATTTTTCTGCTGTCACACCTGAAGTTAGGCAACAGGATTTTTCTAAAAAAATGACGGCCTTTTTTTTCCTGCTCATCGACATCCGTGCAGTCGGTCAACGCGAGTTTTGACACAAAAAAAAATTGCCGGTGACAATTTCTGCTGAGCCCCGAAGTTCGGCAACGCCAGTTTCTGTTGAAAAAATTGTGCCGGTCAGATTTTCTGCTCCGCACTCCAGAAGTTCGGCAACCGGAGTTTTTTCAAAACAAATTGCCGGAAATTTGCAGAACTTTTCCGGAAAGAAATTTTCACCCGTCATTTTTCTGCGGACACCCCAGAAGATGGCAAACAATGTTTCTTCCGCTGAGCACCCATGGTCTGTGACAACACGTATTTTTCTGAAAAAAATGTCCGATCAAAACCGCTGAGTGCCCCTGAATTCAGACAACACGAGATTTTGGTGCAAAAATGGCCGGTTGAACTTTCTGCTGCGCACCCCGTGAAGTTAGGCAACACATTTCGACTCGCAAAGTTGGCGTGGAGCAAGCGCAACATTCCTTCCAACCTTCCGATTCGGTCTTTTTGTTTGTATTTGTATTTGAAATTTGCGATTTAAATGCAAATAAAACACATGCACGAGAAAACAGTCAAGGATCGCAAAAACAATTTGGTTTGGTTTCAATGATCATCTCTTCGATTTAAACGGGGTTTTTCCACATGATTCTTGGAACAATTTCCATCGTCTGCACATGCTGACGTGTGTGTTTTTTATGCGAGACCCCGAATGTTGGTTGAAGTTAAAGGATGGCATTTTTTCGAATTTTTTTGCAGTCTAGTCGAATTTGAGTTGTTGTTTTCAAAAAATGAGACAATAGGTATTGCATTGTTCGAATTTGAGATTTCGCGACGAATCGCCGATGAACAAAACAAGTTGCAAAATCACGTGTCTTTATTTACTGAAAGCACCAATTCAAAGCAAATCCGTGCACTCTCGCATTAAAAGACACACCCATTGTGTGGTGATTTCTGCGTGCTTCGAGCATTATCTTGAGGTGCGTGGTGGCTGAAATTCGAGAATGCGAGTACGTCTGAGCACAAATTTTTACTTTGGCCCACACTGATCAAAGCGTACCTTTGGGCACAAACCTCAGGGAGGTCTTTTTTTATGAATGAATACGAATTTAAATGGATCATTTGATCGGAAGTGCTGCGTTTTTCTTCATCTCGCTGATACATGAGTATATTTTGCTTTTTAAGGTATATTTACCAAGCAGTCGATGCCCCGTTGCAGTTATTTTTTCATGATTGGCATTTCACTCCTCCCATGCGTCTTCAATGCTTTCTTTTCCGTTTTTTTTTTGTATTCATTTTTTCGTTTTGACTTTATTTTGGCTCTCAAATCACGATAATCATGAATTGCCCAACAATGAGTCAGTGCTTATCCACCACACACGGCGGTGATGAAATGAGCGTCTGCGTGAGGGACTCGTTTTCTGCTGCGCGGACATGATGAAAATCCGTTAAACTGCTGCATTGTCATGAAGTGCCTGTCCGCTTCCGCCACCAACCTGCTCAGGTCGTCAGTCAAATTCAATCAAATGCATCATATTTTGAAGACTAAATTCTGGATTCCGCCTTTTCGAACATCGTTTTCTTCGGCCTGAACACCTTCTCTGTGCCTGCGGTACAGAGCAGAAACAATTCTGTTCCCTTTGGATCGTTATTTTTTGCTATTTTATGGCGGGCAGTCTATTTCCTGGCCGCAGCAGCAAACACAAATCCTTGCGCTTAAGCGCAAGGATAAAGGAAGACGTCGAATCCAAAAAGAGATATCCTTCAAAAATCACAGACCACTTGGAAAAAGTGCAAAAGTGCCAAAGCGGAAACTGGAAATGGTCAAAACAGAGTCATTTTCCAAGACGGGCGGTCGGATAACCGCGAACAGCAAGGATCGCAGAAACGCCTTAAGCGGGTGACCATAAACGAGGAGAGTCGCTGTGGACCTCTGGACCACCTGAGCTATCAGCGGAGTTCTCAGGAATTGACCGGTTTGTGAGGTGGTCAATTTTCTGGAAAGGTTTTCTTATCGTTTTTGCGCAGATGGTACAAACGCTCAGAAGGTGTGGGTCTGAAGGTCTGCAATGGTCAGAAGACCATGGTCTTCAATCTTCATGTTCTTTAAGACAGTTGACCCGCTTTGACCAATTTGCGTTCGCAATATAACCATAGTTTTCCTCGGTCAGTGTTTTCGAAGTGCAATGGGCCAAAATGTGCGGTTAAAACTGGCCCCTATAATATTGTTCGAACAGAATTGATTTTTTTCACCCATGTGTTTACTTTATTCGCCGCATCTCACCTACTTTGCGGACTCATGCAGTTTGTGTGGTCCCCTCGTGGAGCAGACGTCGCTTGCAACCTTGACGGACGAAAAACGGGAATCCGGACAATCCTTTCAAAGTGAGACGGTTTGTTTGTGCAGACATTTTGTCGCCAAATTCATCTCATTCAGTCTCTCTGTCAGAGCTCCAAGCCTATAAACCTTCGCTGGCGACTCCCTTGCCAGGGATTTTGCTCCATTTAGAGTTAAGCTCCTATAATCTTAATCGGATTTTCGCACCTCTTCATTTCGCTTTTACTGGCTGACACAACATGACTGACAGATGAGAAAACGGTTGATTTTGTTGGATGCAGCAGAGCAATTGCGGAGCTCGATCCCATCAGTTGCCTGAGCATGGAATTCGATTTCGTCCGTCGGAAGTTGTAGAAATCTTTAGACAACGTTATGGACGGTGGCTCCCTTCTTTGCCGTATGAAAAGGGACATCCTTGCTTGCCGAGTCAATGGCCTAACCCTGTATTTTAAATCTTGAATCGGCATCCGTGGCTGCTTGAAATTTCGGTTTCACGGCCTGAGTTTTTGCCAAATCATGGCCTTCCAACGCTTTCAAAAGACATTCTAGCGCAATAAGAAGTCCATGCGTAGAATGTGTTTCACATCTTTTGCAGCAGCGGTTAATGGACTGAACTGCTTTCGCTTCACACTGCCGCAACAATAGACTTTCTGCGTTTTACTTCGCATTCGCACTGCAGAAACGGTTAATGGACTATGGACTGCGTTTCACTTCACACTGCAGCAACTGTTAATGACTAACTGCGCTTCACTTCACATTATTGAAGCAACGGTCAATGGACCTGACGTGTCTCACTTCATATCAACTTGCGGCAACCGTTGATGGACTGACCTGCATTTCACATCTGCAGCAACCGCTGTACTGGACTTCTTTTATTTTTCAGAAACCTGAAATGTGCAGTGAACGGTCAGGTCCTTCGGCACATGCACAGTCAGGTCCATCAACCTGACTGTGCATGAAGTTGCTGACTGTGCATGTGAGGGACCTGACTGGTCATTTCAATGCAGCAACCGTTAATGGACGGGACTATGCGTTTTTTCTTTTCTGTGGCAACAGTTATTGGGCCTGACTAAGCATTTCCTTCGTACTGCAGCAACCGTTGATGGACTGGACTGCGTTTCTCTTACTGCAGCAGCGGAATGGGCCTGATAGCGTTTCACTTCAGACAGCAGCAACGGTTATTGGACAATGACTGCGTTTCACTTTATTCTGCGAGAACAGTTTATGAGCTGACTGCAATTCACTTGCAGCATATTGAGCAAGGATTGAGGGACTGGACTGAGTTTCACTTCATACCGCAGTAGCTGTTTATGAATTGGGATGGGTTTTACTTCATGCTGCACCGACGTAATGATGTGGACTTCGTTTCACTTCGATGCTGCTGCAGCAACGGTTTGTGAACTGGACTGCGTCTTTCTTCATTATGCATAACTGGATTTTTCTGCAATTTTTTTCGATGCTGAAATTCTGTTCAAGAACTGCATAAAGTGGTGGGTGGGCCTTCGGATTTGACAAGAAATGCGCAAAATGGTGGGCCTTCGGATTTGACAAGAAATGCGCAAAATGGTGGGCCTTCGGACTTGACAAGAAATGCATGAAACGGTGGGCCTTCGGATTTGACAAGAAATGCATAAAATGGTGGGCCTTCTGATTTGACAAGAAATGCAAAAAATGGCGAGCCTTCGGATTTGACAAGAATGCATAAAATAGCGGGTCTTCGGATTTGACAAGAAATGTTTAAAATGGTGGGCCTTCGGATTTGACAAGAATGCATAAAATAGTGGGCCTTCGGATTTGACAAGAAATGCACAAAATGGTGGGCCTTCGGATTTGGCAAGAAATGCATAAAATGGTGAGCCTTCGGAATTGACAAGGATTGCATAAAATGGTGGGCCTTCGGATATGCAAGAAATGCATAAATGATGGGCCTTAGGATTTGACAAGAAATGCATAAAATGTTTTGCCTTCGGATTTGACAAGAAATGCATAAAATGGTGGGCCTTCGGATTTGACAAGAAATCCATAAAGTGGTAGACCTTTCGTGATTTGACAAAGATGCATGCATAAAATGGTGGGCCTTGCGGATTTGACAAGGAATGCAGAAAATGGTGGGTCTTCGGATTTGACAAGAAATGTTTAAAATGGTGGGCCTTCGGATTTGACAGGAATGCATAAAATAGTGGGCCTCCGGATTTGACAAGAAATGCATAAAATAGTGGGCCTCCGGATTTGACAAGAAATGCATAAAATGGTGGGCCTTCGGATTTGGCAAGAAATGCATAAAATGTTTTGCCTTCGGATTTGACAAAAAAATCCGACTGTCGTCGTGGTGACACTGTAAAATGGTGGTCCTGGTCACATTTTTTATAACGCGTGCATGATAAATCCAATTTTTGAATAGATGTACCTATTTTGACCGTTACTCAAGTGGTTATGGTCCCACTTTTCATATTGTTTTCTGACGTGCTTTCTGAAAGTCCATCATTTTGCAATCGAATTTTCAAGATGAGTGATTTTGGCTTCGGCAATGAATAATCTGTGCACATATCGATGTTTCTCACAAGATGCAATTTTGCTTGACTTGGCACGACTTTGTTAACGCTTCCTTAAATTCTTGAGAGCATTACTTGCCTTCGATATTACGACGCGTGTTAACGCTTCCTTGGATTCTTGAGTGTCTGACCCCACAGGATCACAAAGGAATTGGTATAGGCCTCTGCGTGCATTTCGTTTTGCAGCTGAAAACTCCATGGAAACATTTACTTATCTGTCGTTCTCAGCTTACCGTCCTTGCCCACAGTGGCAGAAATGGTAATTGGAGCGTCTGGGAGGTTCAAGGCGCGGCCTCGTGGTTGGTTGGCTGCAGGAGCTTTCCATACAGAACGGAACGCGGCGGAACGATTTGTCCTTCGTGCCAATCCAGATTTTTGTAAAATCCAGAGAATAATCCGAAAAAGGCTCCCGATCACCATTCATACTTGTGACACAAAATGTGATTTAAACCAACAAATTGGAAACAATTGAGCAGAATTTAGTGGAAATGGATCTCACGCATCGTTTTGTATTTCCTTGTTATTTCTTTGCACAAATATCAACGAAATAAAGAGGATGGATTGGTCGATTGATCTTTAAGCCTGTCTTCCAACGGGTTGTACCGTTCTTCTTGCGAGGCGAAGTAGTGAGTGGGTTGATCCCTTGAGGAATTTTGAAAGCTCTGTGTTTTATAAAAACAATATTGTCTGCCAACCCTTATAGGCAAATTGGTGGAGCAATTTGTTTTTGAATTTATGAATGAATGTTTGGAGTGAGTGAGTGAATGGATTGATCAGAAGCTGGGAACCGCAGCGGGAGCGACTGACAAGATCAAAACTGATAAGAAATTCGCAAGAAGCCGAGCCTGATGGAGACTTTTCGGTGCAGGCAACACGGTGAGCGGGCCATTATTCCTTCTTGCACTAAATAGTTGATGCGAAAGATCTATTCTATTTTTACCAAAAACAGTGTCATTTTCACGGTGACGACCATTATTCCTTCTTGCACTAAATAGTTGATGCGAAAGATCTATTCCATTTATTTTTTACCAAAAACAGTCATTTTCACGGTGACGGGCCATTATTCCTTCTTGCACTAAATAGTTTATGCGAAAGATCTATTCTATTTTTTTTTCAAAAACAGCGTCATTTTCTTGCATCCCACCTCATGCAAACAGTTAAATTAAAAAATAAAACGGGTAAAAACCATAAATTGCCACAGAAATAAGACAAAATACGAAACTCACCTGATGCGTAATTTTTTGTCACGCAAATTTTCATTTTTACACGCATTTACTCACAACTTTGAAATTTGCAAAAAGTCTGTGTGATGCTATGCGTAACGCCAATTTTCATTTTTAAACTCTGCATGGCGAATCGAAGAATATACAAAAATCCCATTTCTGCATTTTAGCAATGCATAGGTATAGCCACTGGCAGAGATCCCACGAAAAAAACCACGAAAGCATGCATTTCACCACCACCATGTACCGTTCATTGTCCCATTCTCTTTGTCATGGGGTTTTGTAAAGATGATTTAAACAATTTGCTTTTGTTGTAGTTTCCTTTTCTTTTTCGCTTTCATTCTCAAAAATCAAGCTAATCTCGCATCTTTCCGCCTAATTAATCTGGAAGCTGTTTGAACGGTCTGTTTGTAGTCCGACAGGTATAGGAGCACAATGTCAGATTTGTGGATTGCGCCGCTTCCTTTTCGATAGCATCTGTGCCGAACTGTGATTATGCTGTTGCGGATGATTCTGTTAATCCTGACTGAAGCGCGCATGTATATCGCGGAAAATCACCGTATTTTCGCACAGCTTGCGTGAATTTTAATTGGGTCAACATTCACCAAAATGCAATGAGGAGTGATAGATTTATCGGTGCTACAGGGCTTGTAAATGTCTTTCAGTTGCTTATCTGATCCGCCTTTGATATGGACAAGCGGCGATACTTTCAGTGGGTTCTCCGGGTTTTGCAACAGGGGGGTTTGTTGGTATCTTGGAGGATGTCTGGAAACAGTTACATAACCCAATACTTTCGGCATATTTAATTCGTAAATTTCTGCTGGCGCGAAGAGATCATCGGCGAGGTGATTAATTTTTTCCATTTCAGCCTAAATGGCGAAAATTTACCTCGCAACTCGGAATTATGTTTTCCTGGGAAAGTTGTCCTCTGTTGTCCTCTGGTCCCTGGGGAGAAAATTTGGCATTCGTTCTGTTATATCAATAGGTGGACATCAGACTGACACCATGCTGTGGGATAGGGTAGGAAGGGTCAGGTTGAGTTAGCTGCGAATGCCGAAAATTTGTCATTTCGTTGCTCATGTATGCGGGGCTGAATGAATGACACCTCGAGGCCACAAACATTTGTGCTCCATAATTATATTCCAAATCAATGTTTGCAAGTAGGTAGCAATTTTTATTTCCCAGTTTTTGTTTTCATTTTCTCGAGTTGCAGGCGCGGCTGCATTGCACTGGCCAATTGTATGATAACCTTACCGAGGTCTGGTGCACAAAACCGAAAGTGAAAGATATGGAATTTCCGAAATGGAGTTATTTCCAAAAAAGCTTCCGTATCGCTCCATCATCCATCCAGTCAAGAGGTTCATGCACATATGCGTAACAATTGCTGGGCGGACTTTGGGTTACATTTCACATCGCATTTTAGTCATTTTCCAACCAGTTCCAAAACTCCAGTTATCTCAGTTCCAAATCTCTAGTTATCCTTCAACTCTCCTTTCTCCAGTTCCAACCACGACTCTGCGCCAAAGGTGGTGTCTTCTGACTGATTTTTGTTGAGTTCAGGTACAACTGATGCTGGAAAAAAATTTGGGGCTCTCCAAAGCCCATGGCAGACACCACCATCGGCTATTATCGTGACGATGCTCTTGGTCCAATGCCATGCAGTGGATCTGAACCCTTATGGGCATTGAAATTTGACGTTGTATTTTCGTTTGTTTGTTGGAAGGCCCAAGGTTATACAGTGTCCGCCAATGCTCTTCGAACTAGCAGCAGAATATTGCCAAAAATCTGGAAGAAAGAGGGGTGGTCCAATTTTACAAGGCTTGAGATAGTTTCACGCGTGACACCAATGTAATTTGTTGCGGCGCATGTTGCCGTTGATTCGACATCAGTAAGTTGGTAATGAACTCCTGTATTCGGAGAGTTTTTGCGGGATGTGTATGGGCGTCCCGTTGAGTTTCCCCATATCAAGCCCCACCATCATTTCCCGATCTGATTCCAGCCGAATTTCCACATCACGGCATCGCGTGGATTTCTCATTCGGGTTCCGTTTTTTATTCTGGTCTCCCTTAAAATAACTCAAGTGCCCATCAAGATCGACCCGTCTTTCTCTACACGTCTAGCCCAGACCCGGTCCAGCTACTCACCCCAAACCCCCCTCCCTTATATACCCTATTCATCAAAACTCAAGTACCTTTGCCAAGTTTATTTGTCCAGCTCTCCCCCTCTCCCTCTCTCTCTCTAGATCTATATGGGACCCATATATGTGTTGTATACGGTCGTACGGGGCATAGCCACAGCGTTATAGCTCCCGTTTCCTAGGTAACCAGCCTCGAATCAACCTTTGTTTCTCTTCACATATAGTTACTTCAAGTGGCTGTTGCCATGGCTACGGCCTTTATATCTATCTGATTTCATAATCGCAAGTGGGATAGAATGGAGTGAATTGAAATGAAATAAAAAATCCACTTACTGCGTTCACCCTTAAACCAAACTAACTTGGCCTGGCTAGACTAACTGCCATCGAACCATACGTGGTGCAAAAGGAATTTTGTCTGGTTGGCTGGTTGATGCCTGCCTTAAATGCGCACCCTATGCCCCTAACTTCACCTGAATTCTCCACGACAAAATGCGTATGTATTTGGCTATGTATTGCAACTCAACGGAGGCGTGTAAATCCCTTAAAATCCTCACCATTATACCATCACCTTTTCACAACTTAAGGGTCTCGTATCCCCTCATCAAAACTTTGGGGAGGCCGTCCATCCTCCATTGTTACACCACTAAATATTTCCATTGTTGCGCAACGTTTCATCGGTTCACTATGTTCGCTTGGCCAGAGTGCATACACCTATCTTCTTTTTTATTGTTGGCGTATTATGGCACCGATGTTTTTCCAAACTGTTACATATTTGAGTGGATTATCCATTGGTAGGCGGGTACGCACTTCAAGCGGTAACAGTATTTTTTCATTGATCACATTCAAAAATTTTTCCGATTACGGGCGCTGTGAAATTGGGTTGGCAATTGCTTTGCTGTCCCCGGCCGATATTTCGAGAGATGTGCGAATACACTTCGCGCCAAAATTCTTCGAACACTGCAGTTCATTATGCTTGCTCTTGTTCCATTTGGAATCCATCAGAACGCTTTCAATCAACCAGCATACCTTGAACGGCACAATTAATTCGTTCAATGCGTGAAACTGCCCACAAGCCCTCTTGAAATTTAACAGTCCCTGCGCATTTGACTGAGCCGACCTCTGGAATTTCTGCCATTGGAGTCATGGCGGATCATGCGGCAACAATGCGCTTCACCCTGTCTTATGTGACCCTGTCAGCGTCAACAAATGCTGCTGACATCTGGGAACTCGCTCAGGTGGCACACAACATGTGCTGAGTTTTTTTTTTTTCGCCAATACTGCCACAAAAGTTATATGGTGGCAGGTCGTGGGCAAGTACACTCCGAGTCATTACATAAAACATCACAACACAACAAGGAACATAGAAAAGTAAGAACAGTATATTATCGTCAAAGAATAAAAGAATGGACATCTGGTGTGACGCCCTTGCATGCCAAGGCACTTAAAATCAATGGCGATGACGGAGGCAAGCTGTTCCAGTCTCTGATGGTCCTGGGAAAGAATGAGTTAAAAAGAGTGTTTGTTCTGGAAAATGGAGCACTATAACAAGCCCCGTTGTCAGTCCTACGCTGAGTGGTCTTGATGGAGTAAGGTGGCGGCAGAAAAAAAATCATGAAACGTGTAATTTTGTCCTTAAAGAGTTTTCACCGATGTTCTTTGCACCTATTTGCAAGTGACGCCAAACAAAGATCATGAATCAGCCCAGTAACACTAGCAGTCCGCGAAAATGACCCTGTTATCACTCGGGCAGCTCTCCTCTGGACCATTTCAACACGGGAAATGTCACCTTGGCAAACTGGGTCCCAGACTGCGGAAGCGTACTCAATTGGTTCAAAGAGTTGGGCCAGGTCCTCAGGTCAGATTAGATTAGATTGGGCCATATGAGACATGTGGGCCACATGAGATTGGGTCAGGTTAGGTTAGAATATATCTAACTTAACATAGACCTAATCTAGACCACTAAGCCAATCTAACTTAACCCAACTAAGCACATGCTGGGAAATGTTTACGCGTTCGGTGGCATGTGTGTCAGACGACCAGAGCACAATCTGCAGGTTTGTTGGCTCATTTGAGAATATTGAAGGAGATCGAATTTGCACGACTCTTTTCGCACACTCCACGTGATGCAAGCACACTTCGTGATTCTTCGAACAGACTTTCTAACCTCATGCACATTCTGACAGCGGCTGTTGACATACTTGTGTCTCACTCACATTTGTCCTCCCAAATATCAAGTGAACCGCCAAAAATATGGCTGAATAGTAGGCTGAATTTTCGGGGTTGCGCCCTTATCAAATTGAATGTTTATGACAGAAACTGCTAGTCTTATACAGCAAATCAAAATAAAATATGATAACATTGGAAGCGTTGTCTTGTTGGGCAGTTAAACCATCACCGCAAAGAGACGTTTTTCTCCAGCAAATGGGTATCGGGTGATTGTTCCATTAAATTTTTACTTCTCTCAATTTTACAGCATGGAAAAACCTGTTCAGTGCAGACTGAAATCCCTATTAATTGGAGATCTCCTGCTGTCGCCGTTCTGTGTTGGAAGGACGCGTTTTGTTGCCTTTCTGAAGAGCATTTTTCTTTTTATAACAGAGTCCCAGTCCGATTTAATCGCCTAGCCAGCACACAGCAGTCCCGAAAATTGAATGGAATAGAAATGATATTCTCTTGCAAGCTGGCAGAAAAGTTTCCGTTTTGAAAAGAGGCACTTGAAAATTCAACATGGCTCCCATTGTCATGTGTGTCCTGCATGGCTGATTGCTGTTACACAACTCCGTGTTCACTGCGCATGCTGTTTTATTGATTTTGGATTGGGCTTTGGGACTTTGTTATAGACCAACTGCAACTGAATTAAACAACTTGAAAAAAAGGGAGATCGCTCGAATAAAGTTCATATTACGAATATCGGGCCTTTTGTAACGGAAAAAGATGTTGGAAAACCCATAGGTTTTTAGCACAGGATTTGAAATTTGCTATTGTTGGAATGCATGCCATGTATACGCTCATCGATTTTCGGTTCGAAAAATGCTATAGTATTCTTGTTTTTCTTTTTCAGACATATTTGTGGTTTGAAATATAATAACGAACTGATAAAATGTTCATTGCATACCCCAGAATACATGCTTCGGAAATTCTACATATCTAACATTTTTTTTTCTGCAGTGGACCAATGTCATGGTCTTCCCGTATCCTGTTTCTGCAGCTTTTTCACTGTTTGCGCTGAAAATATCCTTGCGTGAAAAGTTATGTACTTTCGGACACAAAATTACGGACGTTTCGAACAAAAAGTGGTTTGAATTTTCTTTTCGTCCGATGACTTCTGGGTTCACTCGAGCTCACTTGATAAAAATGAGAATTTGCGCGCTGAAATTAGTGAACTGCGCGCAGAAGAAACTCAATAATCTATAAACTCGGTTAAAACACCTTGAAACATGTTTTTCCGTATACCTTTTCAAAGCATTAACTTCATATCAAGCAAGAGCATGCTTCGTTCTTGCTGCTGAGCCATCAATGCGGCTTTTGATTCGAGAGCTTTAAATTCGCGGTTCGGCCCGTAATTCTACTTTACAGAGCCTCGAATTTTTGCTTGTTTTTCGATCCTCGTGATTTTTAAAAAAATTGCGTGGAATGTTGGAATAAAAGTTCTTTGATTGTCGTTCCAAGGCGCACTGCGAATGTTCAAAAACCTATCGACGGACAGATCATAACGGGAGTAACGCTAACTCCGAGTTTAGAGGTATAAAATTTCCACACGCGTATAAAATTGTTTGCCGCGTTATCTCCTCTTCTTTCGTTTTTTTCCATCACTGGGCTGAAACAAGATTTGCACAAATGAACTCGATCCGTTATTGTGCTGCGATTTGCGTGGAATATGGTTGTAATTCCGATGCGCAAAGCAGGCACCGGAAACGTCCAACAACATTCCCGAACAACCTCTGAATGGTGCCCAATTCCTTCTTTTTGCAATTTCTGCATTTTTCTTTACATCTGGTCTTTTGGGCTTTTTCGATTGGGGTTTTGCGCCCTCCCGTATAATTCCGAGGTGCATTCCCGGTATGATACATTTGCAATTGCTTCCCATCGCTTGAAACTCCGATCCCAGGACTTTTGGCGGACTATGTTTACATAATGTTGTGCAAAGATTGATATCTTTATTGAGTGCACGAGTTGGGACCCATTGAAAAGTCGAAACAAACTCCCCATATGCATTGCAAGACGTCTTTGATTTCATGCAAAAGGACGATGCAATGAAAACCTCAAGAGTATTTATGGAAAATATTCATTTCATGAAATATATTGAGTTGCTGCTGTGGAGCAAATATTTTTTCCTTGAAACATTGTTGCGCTCTCCGTTCATATCATATGTTTGCTCGCGAAACATTGTTTCTTTTTGTCCCATTCGGTCCCCTATGCACATAGCATATTCACTTTTCGGGATTGATCTTCTGAGTTATCTCCCAATATTTATTCTCGGATGCAATATCATGCCAATATCTGGAGTCTTCCACGTGCTGAAATGCTGCAGGCCATCTGCAAAAGTCAATTTTTTGCAAATATGTATGGCGCGGAGCATCCACTGGAAACATCAGGCCAACTCAGAAAACGAAAATGTTTTATCCAGACTGAAAATATTGAAGGACCTGTCGGCGCATGAGAAAAACAACTTAGTAAATGTTTCGACCATTATCAAGGACGAAAAAATAGCCTGCCGAACTCCCTGAAAGCCAAAAGTGGGCTGTTCCAAAACAATATTGTTATCTGAAGCTGTCCACTTCACAGCAAAAACAGTATAATTTTGCCCTGGCTTATAAAGAGATTGGTTTTTCGTGCTGACGACAAACATGAATACGAAAATGTTCGTTGCACTGAAAATCAAAACATGCGGTAAACTTGCCCAACAGTTTTTGTACCGCTCCCCTAAGAATTTCTATCAGATTTTGTCCAGGAGATGCACGGATCGGCAAAAAGTTGGTCCTGCCAACAAACATTGAATCCCCGCAATTTGCTGCAAATCATTTCCCCTTTTCGGAATTTCTCTCAGATTTTGTCGGGGAGATGCACGGATCGGAAAAAGTTGGATTTGAAGCAGTTGAATTTGAACAGTTGAAACAACATTGAACCCCCACAATTTGCTGCTGCGAATCATTGCCCCTTCACAGAATTTGTCGCAAATTGTTGATACCACTTTCCCAATTTGTTGCGAATCGTGAACCTCAGCACCTTCAAAGTTTGCTGTATGCCCTTCCATAATTTGTTGGAAATCGTGAACCCTGTCCCAAAAAATGTTGCAAATCGTGCATGTAACACCATTTTACCTCGATATTTTTATTCAAATCTTGATACCTACCATTTCCGTTCTCTAGAAATGACCAAAAACTATTGGATGTGGAATCCTCTTAACTACTCGGCATGAAAAATACCGTACTATTGTAGAAGGAATCCTCTAACTATACTCGGCATGGAAAATACCATCCTATTGGAGAAGGAATCCTCTAACTACTGGACATGGAAAATACCATACTATTGGAGAAGGAATCCTCTAACTACTGGCATGGAAAATACCACACTATTGGAGAAGGAATCCTCTAACTTCTCGTCATGAAAAATACCATACTATTGGAGAAGGAATCCTCTAACTACTCGGCATGGAAAATACCATGCTATTGGAGTAGGAATCCTCTAACTACTCGGCGTGGAAAATACCATACTATTGGAGAAGGAATCCTCTTAACTACTCGACATGGAAAATACCACACTATTAGAGAAGGAATCCTCTAACTACTCGGCACTACTCGGAATGGAAAATGCTATTGGAGAAGGAATCCTCTAACTCCTCAGCATGGAAAATACCATACCGGCAGGCGGCATGGAAAATTGGTACCATACTATTGGAGATGGAATCCTCTATCTACTCGGCAAGGGAAAATACCATACTATTGAAGAAGGAATCCTTTAACTACTCGGCATGGAAAATACCATACTATTGGAGAAGGAATCCTCTAACAACTCGGCATGGAAAATACCATGCTATCGAAGAAGGAATCCTCTAACTACTTCATGGAAAACACCATGCTGTTGGAGATGAAATCCTCTAACTACTCGGCAAGGGAAAATACCATACTACAGGAGAAGGAATCCTCTAACTACTCGGCATGGAAAATACCATGCTATTGGATAAGGAACCCTCTAACTACTCGGCGTGGAAAATACCATACTATTGGAGAAGGAATCCTCTAACTACTCGGCATGGAAAATACCATGCTATTGGAGGAGGAATCTTCTAACTACTCGGCATGGGAAATACCATACAATAAAAAGAAGTAATCCTCTAACTACTCGGCATGGAAAACACCATACCGGCAGGCGGCATGGAAAATAGGTACCATACTATCGGAGATGGAATCCTCTAACTACTCGGCAAGGGAAAATACCACACTATTGAAGAAGGAATCCTTTAACTACTCGGCATAGTAATTACCATACTATTGGAGAATGAATCCTCTAACTCCTCGGCATGGAAAATACCATGCTATTGGAGAAGGATCCTCTAACTACTCGGCATGGAAAATACCATACTATTGAAGAAGGAATCCTCTAACTACTTCATGGAAAATACCATGCTGTTGGAGATGAAATCCTCTAACTACTCGGCAAGGGAAAATACCATACAATTGGAGAAGGAATCCTCTAACTACTCGGCATGGAAAATACCATGCTATTGCAGAAGGAACCCTCTAACTACTCGGCATGGAAAATACCATACTATTGGAGAAGGAATCCTCTAACTACTCGGCATGGAAAATACCATGCTATTGGAGAAGGAACCCTCTAACTACTCGGCATGGAAAATACCACACTATTGGAGAAGGAATCCTCTAACTTCTCGTCATGAAAAATACCATACTATTGGAGAATGAATCCTCTAACTCCTCGGCGTGGAAAATACCATGCTATTGGGGAAGGATCCTCTAACTACTCGGCATGGAAAATACCACACTATTGAAGAATGAATCCTCTAACTACTTCATGGAAAATACCATGCTGTTGGAGATGAAATCCTCTAACTACTCGGCAAGGGAAAATACCATACAATTGGAGAAGGAATCCTCTAACTACTCGGCATGGAAAATACCATGCTACTGCAGAAGGAACCCTCGTAACTACTCGGCATGGAAAATACCATACCATTGTAGTAGTAATCCTCTCTACTCGGCATGGTAAACACCATACCGGCAGGCGGCATGGAAAATAGGTACCACAATATTGGAGATGGAATCCTCTAACTACTCGGCAAGGGAAACCATACTATTTGGAGAAGGAATCCTCAAACTACTCGGCATGGAAAATACAATACTAATCCTCTTAACTACTCGGCAAGAGAATATACCACAACGTCACACGCATCTCCAAATTTCCATCCCATTGTTCACAGTTTGCTAAACCAATGTACTAAGACAATGTCCGTATACTTTTTGCTGTAAAAGTGTATACAAGGTCTTCCGACGCATAACCCTCACTTATTCTAAGCACACACCCTCTGGTTTTCCTTTCAGGCACTTCCAAAAGTGCGTCGCAATGAGAACAGAAAACCCCAAATTCGATTAGCTATAACTGACTTTCAACTCGCTTGACCAGTTTCACTCGCCGAGGGCCATTGGCCTGCAGGAGAGCGAGTGCCCCTGACGTGACGTGCAATGCTGTCTCCTCTGCTTTTCTCGTTTCTAAACCTGGAAGGCCAGTTAGCCAAGCCTTTGGAAGGCCAGTTACCCAAATTCAATTTACTTCCAACGTCCCTCTTTATTGACGCTGTCTTTTAAGTCGCCTTATTCCTGACGAAAGTGCGTTCTTTCCCATTTTGCTGAAGTAGCCACTCTCGAGTTTGGTTTTTGTGCCACTATAACACGGCCTTTCTAAGATACGTTTGGCAAAGCCTTTTTGTTGTTTCTTTCTCGAAGCATTACTTCATGTTGTTAAACACTCACTGTGGGGAGAGCGACATGATGCGTGCGTCGCTTGCAGGCATTTAATTTTTTATTCCGCCGTCACTTTATAACTGTTGCAGCAGCAGTTCAACCTGCTTTACTGACAACTTTGTAGCCTAGAGCATGCGTTGTGTAACCCCTGCAACTGTTGGGGTCGACAAAAACAAAGGTATCTTGAAGAGAGATCCCAGTCGGTCAGAGTGGATTACTCCATTCTGATCCACTGCCAATCACTTCCGGGGTCCCCCACGGCAGCATCTTGGACCCACTACTCCTTAAAAACACATGATTGTTAATGACCTGATATGGTATGTCAAGCCAACTTTTACCGACGAGCACCATATAAGCATTTAAATATTGTGTTCGTGATTGTGATATTTTGCAAATCATCGACTGTGATATTTTGCAAATCATCGATAATTGTTTTTCAGGACAAGTGCTGCAGTTTTTTCCGCTTTGTAGCCGATACGAATCCTTCCGATTTCAGTGCATTTTAAACATCCCTTCTCCAGATTGTCGTTATATATGTTGGCCATCAATCGTCCGGTTTGTATTTAGGCCAATTTTCGGGTGACATAATGTGAAAACACAAAAACGAATATGCTGAGAGGATGAAACTCCCGATATCAATCAATCAATTCCAGAGGATTCCATCTTCTGCGTGGACTTTGCGTGAAGTTTGAAGCATCGATGAATGGACCAGCCCCACGAACTTGTCACCTGCAATCTTGTTTCTTGATGTCTCTTTGATTTCAGCAAACAACAAAGGCTGTTTTACACAAATGCATCATGTTATGCGAATGCAATTTCATTTACTGTTGAGGTACTTCTCAAATTTCTAAAAAAAATAACCGCTTTTCTCCCTCAATCTTGCCCCAACCCGCAGTTGAGCTGGATACCGTATTCTGCGGTGTCAGTCCCTTATTGATTGAATCTCTCTCGACTCATACGTGTAGGTACCTTCTTCACTAATTTAGGTTTTTGTAAGGATCACTTAGCTGAAGTCCACTTGTATCCACCACAACAAAACACAAAGTATAAGGCTGAGGATGGCGTATCCGCTGTGGGGAAAGGTTGCGAGAGGATAGTGGCAACGAAATTACTTTAGCTATGCATGAAGGAAACTGCGGTTCTTGAGATTTAGCGAAAACTGGACTCAATGCGGAGAAATAAAAGATCTTCTTTTAAAATTGAGATAGCAACACTTTTGACAGGCTTTATTGCAATCTGGCACTTTTATATATGCTGCTGGTGTATGAGTTAACAGAAAGACGGGACAGTTCAGGAGGAAATATTTAAATGGGAAAAACACATGCACGGTGGGTGGAGGAATACCATGGGTACCATATCAAAATGGGCGCCACATTTGCCCGCTTCTGGTTTTTTCTTTCGAACCAAACTTTTTCTGCTTACAATAGCTTCGGGTTTCCCTGTTGCTGCCGATGGTATATGCAAGCACTACTTCATTTGAGTACTCATCAATTACGGAACTTCCACTTCTTTCACCAAAGCTTTCAATTGCGTCCTTAAAGCAGAATGCACTTCAGCCGTTTGGGAAGAAAAATCGAGGAAAACCCCCTTTACGCTTCGAAGCAATTTGCTTTCGCGAAAAATGTTTGTTCTCCTTTGCTTTATTTGTTGAGGTGTTGAGTTCGATTCCTATATCGGATCCTCTTTTTTCTTTTTTATCGTCTGTGTTCGTGTCACGTGCCTGACACTGCATCTGACGGAAGTCATTTGCAGCCGCAATGACAATGCAGCGGCACTTGTAAAAAGCTCATTCACAGGAAGTGATGTTTCCCTTTTCTGGCAAAAAATGTAGTTCCTCTGCTCCCTTAAAGAGCTTATAGTTTCCTATTAGTAAGGCCACATAACAAGCCTTTACTGTGGAAATGGATGGCGTGTTAAAAAGAGCTATAGAAAATTAGGAAAGCAGGATAACGTGGTTCACAATGCCCTACGCAGGCCCAATGATGTTTTTGGAAACACAAATTGGGTCACAGAATACTGCATGCACCGTTTAGACAGTCATACCTATTTTTGCAAAAGAATATTCGTGCAAGAAAAATATTGGTCTATTCACAGAAAATATTGTTCCACCAATATGGTTCCACTTTGGCATATCTCGCCATAAATGTGCTGAGTGAATCATTATTTGCTCACATATCCAAATTAGGACAAGGTCAGAGTATACATGTAGGTTGGGATATAGTTCGGGATATAGAGTATGTATGTAGGTTGGGATATAGTTCGGTAGGGTTGGTGAAGGTTCGTAACGTTAAGGTTATGGCGCAGGGTGTGTATAAAAGAATATCAAATCAACCCTTTTTTATTCTTCGGGGTTTCCTCCTTCGAATTACAAGAAGCAACGATATAATAAAGCAAATCAAGCATAACATAACGAAGTACGAGTATATGATCAATTAGGCACGCAGAAACATAAATTTTAGGTTAATTGAGGAAATGGTGTTAATAGTTGTCTTCAAACTGGTGTCTCTTTTGGTGTCTGACAAGGGCACACAGAAATTGTAATTTTTTGTAGAAAAAATTATAAGAAGAAAGCGAAATGGATGTATACGTCTGTGGTTCAAATGTGCAACATATTTTATTCGTCCTGTGAAAGCTGCGCCTTATAGGCAAGGTTTAAGTCAAACCACTTGAGCAAAGGATGATGGTTCTTCCATGAGTATGTGGTACAGTGTTCCAAAAGTGGTACCGAAAAGTTGCTTCATATTAGTGTACTTTTTCCCATGGCGCTATCACCACTCAACTTCGAACCCTGTGGAAAAAACATATATTTATCAGGAATGGCAGACCACATTCCTTCAGATGACAACTAGAACTGTTTTTGAACAGGATTTTGAAAAAACATTCTTGTGGAAAAAACATATATTTATCAGGAATAGCAGGCCACTGGGCTGTGTCCTTCAGATAACAAATAGAATTGTTACTAGTCTACAAAAGAGAACTGGAATTGTTACTTTTCAACAAAAGAGAACAGGACTTTGAAAAAACCTTGTGGAAAAACATACGTTTATCAGGATTAGCAGACCAGATAACAACTAGAATTGCTACTTGTCTACAAAAGAGAACAGGATTTTGAAAAAAAAAACTTGTGGAAAAACATATGTTTATCAGGAATAGCAGACCAGATAACAACTAGAATTGTTACTTGTCTACAAAAGAGAACAGGATTTTGAAAAAAAAAACCTTGTGGAAAAACATATGTTTATCCGGAATAGCAGACCAGATAACAACTAGAATTGTTACTTGTCTACAAAAAAGAACAGGATTTTGAAAAAAAAACCTTGTGGAAAAACATACGTTTATCAGGATTAGCAGACCAGATAACAACTAGAATTGCTACTTGTCTACAAAAGAGAACAGGATTTGAAAAAAAAACCTTGTGGAAAAACATACGTTTATCAGGATTAGCAGACCAGATAACAACTAGAATTGTTTCTTGTCTACAAAAAAAGAACAGGATTTTGAAAAAAAAAACCTTGTTGAAAAACATACGTTTATCAGGATTAGCAGACCAGATAACAACTAGAATTGTTACTTGTCTACAAAAGTGAACAGGATTTTGAAAAAAACCTTGTGGAAAAACATACGTTTATCAGGATTAGCAGACCAGATAACAACTAGAATTGCTACTTGTCTACAAAAGAGAACAGGATTTTGAAAAAAAAACCTTGTGGAAAAACATACGTTTATCAGGATTAGCAGACCAGATAACAACTAGAATTGTTACTTGTCTACAAAAAAGAACAGGATTTTGAAAAAAAAACCTTGTTGAAAAACATACGTTTATCAGGATTAGCAGACCAGATAACAACTAGAATTGTTACTTGTCTACAAAAGTGAACAGGATTTTGAAAAAAACCTTGTGGAAAAACATACGTTTATCAGGATTAGCAGACCAAATAACAACTAGAATTGTTACTTGTCTACAAAAAAGAACAGGATTTTGAAAAAAAAACCTTGTTGAAAAACATACGTTTATCAGGATTAGCAGACCAGATAACAACTAGAATTGTTACTTGTTTTCAAAAGAGAACAGGATTTTGAGAAAAAAAAAACCTTGTTGAAAAACATACGATTTTCAGGATTAGCAGGCCAGATAACAACTAGAATTGTTACTTGTCTACAAAAAAGAACAGGATTTTGAAAAAAAAAACCTTGTTGAAAAACATACGTTTATCAGGATTAGCAGACCAGATAACAACTAGAATTGCTACTTGTCTACAAAAAAGAACAGGATTTTGAAAAAAAAAACCTTGTGGAAAAACATACGTTTATCAGGATTAGCAGACCAGATAACAACTAGAATTGTTACTTGTCTACAAAAGAGAACAGGATTTTGAAAAAAAAAACCTTGTTGAAAAACATACGTTTTTCAGGATTAGCAGGCCAGATAACAACTAGAATTGTTACTTGTTTTCAAAAGAGAACAGGATTTTGAAAAATAAACCTTGTGGAAAAACATACGTTTATCAGGATTAGCAGACCAAATAACAACTAGAATTGTTACTTGTCTACAAAAAAGAACAGGATTTTGAAAAAAAAACCTTGTTGAAAAACATACGTTTATCAGGATTAGCAGACCAGATAACAACTAGAATTGTTACTTGTTTTCAAAAGAGAACAGGATTTTGAGAAGAAAAAAAACCTTGTTGAAAAACATACGATTTTCAGGATTAGCAGGCCAGATAACAACTAGAATTGTTACTTGTCTACAAAAAAGAACAGGATTTTGAAAAAAAAAAACCTTGTTGAAAAACATACGTTTATCAGGATTAGCAGACCAGATAACAACTAGAATTGCTACTTGTCTACAAAAAAGAACAGGATTTGGAAAAAAAAAACCTTGTGGAAAAACATACGTTTATCAGGATTAGCAGACCAGATAACAACTAGAATTGTTACTTGTCTACAAAAGAGAACAGGATTTTGAAAAAAAAAACCTTGTTGAAAAACATACGTTTTTCAGGATTAGCAGGCCAGATAACAACTAGAATTGTTACTTGTTTTCAAAAGAGAACAGGATTTTGAAAAATAACCTTGTTGAAAAACATACGTTTTTCAGGATTAGCAGGCCAGATAACAACTAGAATTGTTACTTGTTTTCAAAAGATAACAGGATTTTGAAAAAAAAATCGTGGGAAGAACATACGCTTATCGCGAATAGCATACCAGATAACAACCAGAATTGTTACTTGTCGACAAAAGAGAACAGGACTTTGAAAAAAAAAACCTTATGGAAAACATATGTTTATCAGGAATAGCAGGCCAGATAACAACTAGAATTGTTACTTGTCTACAAAAAAGAACAGGATTTTGAAAAAAAACCTTGTTGAAAAACATACGTTTTTCAGGATTAGCAGGCCAGATAACAACTAGAATTGTTACTTGTTTTCAAAAGAGAACAGGATTTTGAAAAAAAACCTTGTTGAAAAACATACGTTTTTCAGGATTAGCAGGCCAGATAACAACTAGAATTGTTACTTGTTTTCAAAAGAGAACAGGATTTTGAAAAAAATCGTGGGAAGAACATACGTTTATCGCGAATAGCAGACCAGATAACAACCAGAATTGTTACTTGTCTACAAAAAAGAACAGGATTTTGAAAAAAAAACCTTGTTGAAAAACATACGTTTATCAGGATTAGCAGACCAGATAACAACTAGAATTGTTACTTGTTTTCAAAAGAGAACAGGATTTTGAGAAAAAAACCTTGTTGAAAAACATACGTTTTTCAGGATTAGCAGGCCAGATAACAACTAGAATTGTTACTTGTCTACAAAAAAGAACAGGATTTTGAAAAAAAAACCTTGTTGAAAAACATACGTTTATCAGGATTAGCAGACCAGATAACAACTAGAATTGCTACTTGTCTTCAAAAAAGAACAGGATTTTGAAAAAAAAACCTTGTGGAAAAACATACGTTTATCAGGATTAGCAGACCAGATAA
Organism: Sinentomon sp. SZTP_YWyxl; assembly: GCA_030068105.1. Classification (NCBI taxonomy): domain Eukaryota; kingdom Metazoa; phylum Arthropoda; class Protura; order Sinentomata; family Sinentomidae; genus Sinentomon; species Sinentomon sp. SZTP_YWyxl. The sequence continues at coordinate 7,336 of JASGXE010007450.1, read as the reverse complement.
CAACTAGAATTGTTACTTGTTTTCAAAAGATAACAGGATTTTGAAAAAAAAACCTTGTTGAAAAACATACGTTTTTCAGGATTAGCAGGCCAGATAACAACTAGAATTGTTACTTGTTTTCAAAAGATAACAGGATTTTGAAAAAAAAATCGTGGGAAGAACATACGTTTATCGCGAATAGCAGACCAGATAACAACCAGAATTGTTACTTGTCGACAAAAGAGAACAGGACTTTGAAAAAAAAAACCTTATGGAAAACATATGTTTATCAGGAATAGCAGGCCAGATAACAACTAGAATTGTTACTTGTCTACAAAAAAGAACAGGATTTTGAAAAAAAACCTTGTGGAAAAACATACGTTTTTCAGGATTAGCAGGCCAGATAACAACTAGAATTGTTACTTGTTTTCAAAAGATAACAGGATTTTGTAAAAAAAAATCGTGGGAAGAACATACGTTTATCGCGAATAGCAGACCAGATAACAACCAGAATTGTTACTTGTCGACAAAAGAGAACAGGACTTTGAAAAAAAAACCTTATGGAAAACATATGTTTATCAGGAATAGCAGACCAGATAACAACTAGATTTGTTACTTGCTTACAAAAGAGAACAGGATTTTGAAAAAAAAACCTTGTGGAAAAACATATGTTTATCCGGAATAGCAGACCAGATAACAACTAGAATTGCTACTTGTCTACAAAAGAGAACAGGATTTTGAAAAAAAACCTTGTGGAAAAACATATGTTTATCAGGAACAGCTGACCAGATAACAATACAAAAGAGAACAGAATTTTGAAAAAAGCCTTGTGGAAAAAACGTACGTTTATCACGAATAGCATACCACTTGGTTGTATCCTTCATTGTTACTTGTCTCCAAAAGAGAACAGTACATTGAGCGGTCAGTTCAAAATCCATTTTCCAACCGTTTCTTGACATTTTTCGGTAAAGAAGAAAGGAAGACTGCACTGCACGTCAATGTCGCTTGCAGTGACGCCGACAGCTCTTTAGGATTGGGGGATGAGACTAAAAAGGGCATCAATTGTTTGGGGCATGGGGGGGCAACACCGCGGGAAATGTGCTAGGATAAGGGCATTGTCGTTCCTGAAGAAGCGTTGCTCGAAGCGCAGCGCCGGGGAGGGGTTCGGGGAGCCTCCCGAAGGGGAAAAATTTTGAAAAATGGAACCTCGAGAGGTGCTCAGAATTTGCAATTTTTGAAAAAACTGCGATTGCTTTTGTCGCAAGCACCATCTGCAAGCATCGATTCAATTGACCTGCGAATTGAATATCCACGATTTTAAAAATAAATATCAAACAATAATGATAAAATAATAATTATTAACAACAATTAAAAACATTATTTTAAACATTGATTTATAAATATCGATAATTTTAACAATCATATTGCACAACATTCAACAGCGTGTTTCTTCATTGCAAATTCCAACTTCTAACTGGAACGAACACAACACAAAAATTGGCGAAATACCGATTGACAAAAATTGGCCAATTGAGAGCATCGTGGCGATAATTACGTGTTCAACAAAGGGTATACAACGGGGTATGAGGCAAGGGCACAATCCCCCCCAGAAAAAATAGCCCTTTCAATTGTTGTGGGGATGCATCCCCCAACCCCCCCCCATGATCGGCGCCCCTGGTCACTTGAAAGACACTGAAAGTAAGTATTGAAAAGCCGACTCTTTTATCTCCGTGTTCCAATCCAATTTCCAGAAGATGGAGCCTTCTGCTTTACCTCTCTCAGGTTGTGTTTGGAACATTCGTTTACACCAGTTCATTTCCGCAACCGCAATGCATTTTTTCTGGTTTGTTATTTTCTGTAAATGTTTTTCTGTCATTTCTATTCCTCTGAAATTTAGGTTCGTGGAGAAATGATCAATTTAATCGCCAACAGCAGCAACAGCGCTTTGGAGGAGCAAGCCAGTTCCACCAGCAGAGACCGCCATGGGCGGGAGTCGATAGCCGGTTAGTTATTTTTATATTTTACAAAAAGAATACGCCCGCTGTCTTTGGGATCCCTTCCTCTTGCATCTCAGGTACATAAAATTGAGCAAGTACAGAGAACAGCAAGTCCGCTATATTGTCAGTAATTTTGAATGAATATTCGTTGGCCATTGCAGGCTTTTTGTCTTGTGTTTTCGCGATGCTACAAAACTCTGCATCAAAGCACAAGAAAAAAGACACTTCCCACAAAAAGCACCAACAAATACCTAAACACCACCACCTGCACCAGATTTTCTTGTAAGAAATTACTTGATGAGAACTGTTCACTGTGAAGATATGCGATTCCGATTCTCATCATTTATTGAACACCCCTCGTTCTTCACTCATTTATGTATACTCTAAATCCACTTGTTCGTCTTTGGGGCAGACTTTGTTGTCTTGGGGGCCAAAATATGCACCAATGATTGCTGCAACCTGCGCCTTCATTCCACCCATGTGCGATGTTCCTGTTGCCTTTGACTCCTCTCCCCGCAGGTCGGGAGAAAAGGACGAATTTGTTGACTTTAGCCTGGTGCACTCATCCTAATTTCTGTTTCGTGCGCACGCTGCGTTTTCATTTCCGGTCGTTCTGATGTTTTAATTCACCGTGCTGCATCAGTTCAATTGAATCGATTAGCATCAAAAGGTCATAAGTCCATATTTGGCGGTGTATTTTCCTTGATTTTAAGCACGTATTTATGTTGGCCGGCCGCAGCTGAAATTCACTTGAAGAAATGGAACATTCCCCATGCGTACGGGGCAAAGGAATGTCCACAAGGGACATCTCCAAAATGTCCACGATGGACATCTTCCCAATGGAAAACTGGGTTCTCTTGCGGAGCAAACACGCATGCATCTGACTCAACCACTTAATACACATATGGACTTATGACCTTTTAATTTTGACCCATTCAATTGGTTCCTCCGTTTTAAACATTGAGAGAGCCCAGGAGCAGCAGTGGAGCGCGTACGAACAACCTTTTTCAATTCCACTTTTTAAATTTATATTTGTTTATTTGCATTTCACCTCCATCGGCTTCCACTTCTTCACTCCAGGGCAGGTTCTCGAAGTTTCTGGTCTTATTTGCTATGCATTATAGTTTGTCTCGCTTTTCTTGGCGGCGATGTCTTTTTGCTGTTGTCGGCTGAAGTTGCTCAACGTTTTGGCACGGGATGATAAGTTCGCCTGAATTAAGTGGGGGTTAGGCCATGTATACGGAGGGGACACAATTTCATGATCACAGGGAAACATTTTCATAAAACAACAGTACCCCTAGCAGTGCAATTGTGTCCCCCCTTTGGCACCAGCATACGGCACAGTGTGCCTTTTCTCTGATGTCGGTTGAGATAGATTTGGCGCTTTGGATAGGTGTTAGCATGTGTTCGGATGTCATGTGCTAGGATAGCATGTGCTAGGATAGCATGTCAGGTTAGGGTTCCCTGTGAAGTGTAAAATGAACCTTTACTTAAAACAACCTCGACCTAATCTAACCCAATCTAACCTACCCTGACCTGATCTCCCTGCGCGAATTTAAAGCGACTAAACCCCATGATTTGCTCAGCCGGCAATTACAGCAACCAAAATGCAAAAGAAAACCGTTTGAGAAGTACACAATGCACGACAGAGAAAAGGCACACCCTGTACCGTCTGAAGGAGCCAAAAGGGGGACACATGCAATTGCACGTCTATGAGTGTACTGGCGGCGGAAAAAGATTACCCATACATGTGAAAAATTTCCATTCTTGAGATTTTAGCAAAAACTCCATGCCGTAGAAATAAAAGATCCTCTTTCATCACTAATGTCAAAATCTGACACCTCTAGAAAGCTCCGTTGCAATTTGGCACTAATTTCTACCAAATGCATGAGAGTGAATGCAATCTTCAGAGTGAATGCAATCAAAAGAGAGAATGCAATCTTTTTCCGCCGCCACTATACAGCTTTTTCTGAAAATGTTTCCCTGTTGCCGTGCAATTGTGTCCCCCAATAAACGACACAAACCCTTAAGTGGAGCTGAAGTATTTTATTCGCCGAGTGAGTGGCTCCAAAACGTGGGGCACCAAAATTGGGTCGGACTCGAGGGCAATACTGAACTCGAGCTTGTGTTGTGTGTAGACTGCCGAAAACAAGAGTGAATCCCACAAAACAGTGATTGCCAAATCACCTTTTGGTTGGTTCCATCCACTTCTGAGGCAGAAAATAGTTTGCAATATCGTTCAAGCGGTATTTTGCAATCAAGTTAATTTGGACGCACTGTTCCGCCGAACAAGGATGGTATTTATGCACGCTCGCTTTTAAACCTGCGAAGGTGTGTACCAATTTGGCTGCATCACTCTCTCTCTCTGATCATGTGTCAACAAGGCATTTTGAACAGGTTCTGCAGTGTACGAGAGGTCGCCCTTAAAGGTGGCTGCTTCGGGATGGGACCCTTCGCTTCTCCCCTCCCCGTTTGATTAAACAAGTGCATCAATCGCAAACTCTTTTAAGTCATCTTCATCGCTAATATTATTAGTATTTGTTATTGGAAGTGCACAAATAAGTGCTTATGGAGCTTTGCTAGTCTCCCGTACAGGCCGATAGGTACTTAAAGGAATCTAAAAATGCCTGATTTTATAATTATGCGCAGGGTGCTCCGTTATATGTTTCAGCTTTAAATTCGCTGCAATGTTCCAGGAGAATTTCCAGATTTTACGTACAAAGAAAAAAACGATAGTTGAAGTTGGCTTTTTGCATAGTTGCATGGTGGTACATGTTCCAGTTGCCACACCTCCTGAAAAACCTGGAATATCCTGGAAAAAGGTTAAAAAGGTGCACATTCTCCTGGAAATTTTGTACATGTCCAGTGATCGTGTACATGTCCAGTGATTCATTTGAGGACTCGTTTCAATTTTTGATAAGTGGCCAAACATAGATACTATTGGCTTATCAGTGATCGCTCCAATGTTTGACTTTTCTATACTTCTTTTTTAGAATTATGCATGAAATTCTAATTCCAAGCAAATTCTTCTTTCAACTCTCCCTCCAGATTTTTATCTTAATTGTCCAAAATGCCAAAATAAAATACAAAACGAATTTCCAGAAAATTTGTCTCGAGAACGTCAAATATGCTGCATGGTTGAAGGAGGATCCAAAGAATGCAGGTTCTGCAAGGTGTACTTGGTTCATGTGTGAGCTTGCCCCTCCCTGGCATGTGCTATATTGGCTCGCAGTGGTGGGAAATTTGGCCTCTGTAACACCAATTTCCCCCCAAATGAAACCTTAAATTTAAAAATTTCTTCAGCCCCAGACCCCCCATCATGTCCACGCTTGTAGCTCCTGGAATCTCCTGGAAAAACAAAACATGTTACATGATACATGTGGCAACATATGTATCACAACCTGTGACATCTTGATTCTGAGTTTGCGATTTTGGACACGCATGTTCAAGGCTGCAGGAAATGTGCCAAAGGTTAAGACTTGCCAAGAAACAAGCGACTCAAGTCAGTCACTTGTTTAAGTGACTGACTTTGACTGACTTTTTTTACTGTCTATAAAGGTTGAAGTAGGTTCACGATGCTTAGCATTTTGCTGCGGGCGCTACACGAAGACACTGCGCTCAATTACGGCTATTCCTTCGTGAATTGACTTGGGGAACTTGACATTTAATTTTTCTTTTCTGTCGTGACTTCCCTTTACTTTAAGCTTTCTTGCACTCGCACACCAGGCCATTAAATGCCTTTCCTGCCGCTCCTGTTTCTTCAGTCAGTAATTTTCCCGTTCCCTTTCCGGACTTTCTTCGCCGATTTCAATTCGGAGCATGGGTTCCACAGCGCTCACCGGTTGTGTGCCAATGCATACCTCGCGGTGCCAGTGTGTCTTCTTCTTGCCAGGCGTGGTCCTCCCTACATGGCAGTCCCTAGGTTGGATCCTTATTTACTCAGCTTTTCCATCACCCTTTAGGTTTTTCCTGCCTCTATAATCCTTCTTCTGTAATGCTCCTGCTATAGTGCTCTATCCCTTTAGTTTCCTTGTTTACTTCCTTTCTAACTTTCCGTTTCGTCTTCCCTTTCCCCTCCTTTCGTTCAGACCTTTCTCCTTGCGTGCGGCGCCCTTATTTGCCCAATGTGATCCGTCCTTCTGCCACGCAGACATCCTTCCATCTCCGAATGCACGCAGAAAGTCAGAAAGGTGAAATTGAGTTGTCCTGGCTTTCTGCTTTTTTCAACTTTTTTTTAAACCTGCGACGAAGATGATGGTAGAAACCTTTCGGAAAGTTTACTTTTCGGATATCGGAACTGTCGAAACAAAAGTTTAAGAAAAGTTTGCGCGAACGAGAACCTAGGATTTTTGGTCCAAACATCTGCTTGGCGGCTTTCAACTGATTTGCTTGCCGCATAATGAGGCCTCCTCATTTGCGACATTTTCCATTCAGTTGTTCCTCGAGTTTATCAAAACTTTATTTTTTAATGTGCCTATGAATGTCGAAAAACTGTTTTTTCCCTTTTGGCTTCTCAGCTTTCTTGTATTTTCGACATCGTTCCCTTTTAGAGCCTTGCAGAGTGCTCGAAAAAGCGTCACCACGGAATAGCGTTACCATGAAATAGCGTCATCAAATTCTGCAAAGTGACAAAGATGGCGATGATATTCCGGAAGTTGGCGCATTTTGGAAGAAACCGAAAAGCGTCATGCCACGGAAAAGCGCCAACAAGGTTTCATGAGTCAGGCTCGCATTTGAAATGACGATTTTCTCAGGTGACGCTTTTCCGGGAAAGCGCTTTTTTCTGGGATGTCGTTTTCTGAAACATTGCTCTTCCCAGGTGGCGCCAAATACCCGAGGTGCCCACAGGCATAAAAAGTCATTTTGAACCAAAAATGTTCCATAGGGGCCAAAGTTCAGTCATTTTGCTGACGGCATTGTGTCTCAAATTCTCATTTTAGCTCTGAAATGAAGGTGTAATCATCATATCATGCATGTTTAACTTCGTACATCATGCTTCCCAGCGATTTTAAAAACCAGATTTAGGCCTAATGTTTTTCCAATGATTTTCAAGGTTTTCTCAAGTGGAAGAAGTGACCCTTGTGGGGGCCGCTGTGCCCATGAGTATCCCAGTAGCCACAGGCCACAAAAGTGGGGTCTTGCGTGCCATCCCCAGCAGTGTTCCAATGGACTGAGCTCCTGGTTGGGGGCTTGGCTGATTGTGGATCGAAACATGGGTGCTCAGAATGCTGCCGGATTTTTAAGGTTTTTCCAAAAACATCAAATTCAAGGTTTTTTCGAGGTTTCAAGATTCATTGTTTGGAAGTACTCAGTTTCAAGAAATGTATCTATTTGCTTTTTTCTCTTCATTTGCAGGAGCA
>JASGXE010007449.1:0-19596 GCA_030068105.1 Sinentomon sp. SZTP_YWyxl | reverse complement strand
CTCGTCAAAAAAACTATCCTGATGGCGCAATGCTTTTTAAATGGGACGTGATCGGTTTGAAACGCGCAGAAAAACGGTCAGGGCGACTCGCCACACGACAGTCCAGTGATAACACCTGATTTTTCGTAGTCCGGCGACGAACGCGAGCCGCTTGTTCGCTGGCCTCGTGGTACATGCTGCAAGGTGAGCCAATGTTTCGGAGCCATTGCTCAGGGATGGAAGCACGGTGTTGTTTATGGCTGTCTGCTTTTACAAAATGGTTCGTTATACGAATGAGGAGCGTCTAAAATTAGTGGTGATGTGCGCAAACCATCATCGGAGAGTGCCTTGTTGCAAGAGCGGCACCCTGTTCGTCCGACGCAATCCAAAAATGGACCAATGGATCTTATTGGCTCCCAGTTCGGCAATTCCTGTACAATGTCTTCCCCGGCCATTGGATTGGCCGCGATGGGCTACCAGCGTGGCCGTCAGGTTCCCAAGACCTGAACCCACTAGATATCTTTTTGGGCCACATGAAATCAAAGGTCTACAAACCAAGACCTTTTGGAACTGCTGGCCGGAATAACAGCCGACGCGGCCGCATCCACTCTGTAGTCAAGAATGTGGCAACCAAATGGAGGATCCCACTCCACCACTGCATCGCACAGCCGACGGATACCAGTTTGAGCATCTCCTATGATAACAAACAGCCAGGTCAGTCGAACGGAAACCTCTGTCCACCTTGTATTTCAGACGGACGGAGAAACTGATAAAAGTCTCGCAGTTTCACCGTTTCAAACAACTCGTTCTGAAAACACAGGCATGCATCCAGTGGCCGCCGCCAGCAGCACAGCCTTAAGGATACTTTTAATTGACTAGATGTGTAGTAATTTGGTTTCCTTTCTTGCGCCTAACTAAATTAAAGGGTATGCAATTCCTGCAATAAAAAGTGATGTGTGTAGCATAGTAGTTTTGTTTCCTTTCTTGCGCCTAACTAAATTAAAGGGCATGCAATTCCTGCAAAAAGAAGTGATGTGTGTAGCACAGTAGTTTTGTTTCCTTTCTTGCGCCCAACTAAATTAAAGGGTATGCAATTCCTGCAATAAAAAGTGATGTATGTAGCATGGTGTTTGTTTCCTTTCTTGCGCCCAACTAAATTAAAGTGTATGCAATTCCTGCAATAAAAAGTGATGTGTATAGCATAATAGTTTTGTTTCCTTTCTTGCGCCTAACTAAATTACAGGGTATGCAATTCCTGCAATAAAAAGTGATGTGTGTAAAGTCTGTTCATTTTCAGAATGGTCCGCGCGCTTTTTGCAGACAGGGATATGCAAATTTGTGCAAAAATCTGAAATCTGTTATTTTCAGCTGCGGGCCTCAATTTTCGAAACTCTGTCGGTTTTCACCTCTCAATCTTTTGATAATTCTATTTTTCGGAGTTTTTTCAATTTTCTGTGACCACCATCTTGTCTGGTTTGCTGGTCGTTCCGCTCCTGGCTTTTGAATTGTGCACTTCTGGTGCAGTGCTTATCCGAAACTTCGCTGGCCCTCACTTTGCAATTATTTGGCACCGACCTGCAATGGTTTGCGGCCACATCTGCTGTTGTTGCCAACAACTGGAACACCGGCACGCGTATTCATGTCTGGAAAATTTCAAAATCATGTTTAGGTTGCTTTTCCATCTGTGATATGTTTTGCCTTAGCAAACATGTGCCAAATGAAAATTAAAAAATTTTGCCCATGGTGAGACTCGAACCCACGATCTTGTGATCGAAAGTCCAACGCTCAACCACTGAACCACCGGCGCTTTCGGGAATTTCAGTTCGAAAATAGCGCTTAAATGAAACAACTCGGATATTCAGGCAAAGAATGTTGTTCAACTTGGACACCACTGTCGTGCCCCGCTCCCACCTTCGTTTTGCTGGGAGTTTTGGCGCGGACCATTCTGAAAATGAACGCACTTTAGCAATAGTTTTGTTTCCTTTCTTGCGCCTAACCAAATTGGAGGTTATGCAATTCCTGCAAAAAGAAGTGATGTGTGTAGCACAATAGTTTTGTTTCCTTTCTTGCGCCTTACTAAATTAAAGGGTAATATGCAATTCCTGCAATAAAAAGTGATGTGTGTAGCATAATTGTTTTGTTTCCTTTCTTGCGCCTAACTAAATTAAAGGGTATGCAATTCCGGCAATAAAAAGTGATGTATGTAGCATGGTGTTTTGTTTCCTTTCTTGCGCCTAACCAAATTAAAGGGTATGCAATTCCTGCAATAAAAAGTGATGTGTGTAGAATAATTGTTTTGTTTCCTTTCTTGCGCCTTACTAAATTAAAGGGTAATATGCAATTCCTGCAATAAAAAGTGATGTGTGTAGCATAATTGTTTTGTTTCCTTTCTTGCGCCTAACCAAATTAAAGGGTATGCAATTCCGGCAATAAAAAGTGATGTATGTAGCATGGTGTTTTGTTTCCTTTCTTGCGCCTAACCAAATTAAAGGGTATGCAATTCCTGCAATAAAAAGTGATGTGTGTAGAATAATTGTTTTGTTTCCTTTCTTGCGCCTTACTAAATTAAAGGGTAATATGCAATTCCTGCAATAAAAAGTGATGTGTGTAGCATAATTGTTTTGTTTCCTTTCTTGCGCCTAACCAAATTAAAGGGTATGCAATTCCGGCAATAAAAAGTGATGTATGTAGCATGGGTTTTGTTTCCTTTCTTGCGCCTAACCAAATTAAAGGGTATGCAATTCCTGCAATAAAAAGTGATGTGTGTAGAATAATTGTTTTGTTTCCTTTCTTGCGCCTAACTAAATTAAAGGGTATGCAATTCCGGCAATAAAAAGTGATGTGTGTAGCAAGTAGTTTTGTTTCCTTTCTTGCACCTAACCAAATTAAAGGGTATGCAATTCCTGCAAAAAAGGGATGTGTGCAGCATAGCCGTTTTGTTTCCATTCTTGCGCCTAACTAAATTAAAGGGTATGCAATTCCTGCAAAAAGGGGAAATGTGTGTAGCATAGCCGTTTTGTTTCTATTCTGGCGCCTAACTAAATTAAAGGGTATGCAATTCCGGCAATAAAAAGTGATGTGTGTAGCATAATAGTTTTGTTTCCTTTCTTGCGCCTAACCAAATTAAAGGGTATGCAATTCCTGCAATAAAAAGTGATGTGTGCAGCATAATAGGTTTGTTTCCTTTCTTGCGCCTAACTAAATTAAAGGGTATGCAATTCCTGCAAAAAGGAGTAATGTGTGCAGCATAGTAGTTTTGTTTCCTTTCTTGCGCCTAACCAAATTAAAGGATATGCAATTCCCGCAATAAAAGTGATGTATGTAGCATGGTGTTTTGTTTCCTTTCTTGCGCCCAACTAGGCCTAAATTAAAGGGAATGCAATTCCTGCAATAAAAAGTGATGTATGTAGCATAGAAGTTTTGTTTCCTTTCTTACGTCTAACTAAATTAAAGGGTATGCAATTCCTGCAATAAAAAGTGATGTATGTATAGCATGGTGTTTTGTTTCCTTTCTTGCGCCCAACGAAGCCGAAATTAAAGGGTATGCAATTCCTGCAATTATAAGTTGTGTGTAGCACAGTAGTTTTGTATCCGTTTATTGCCCATCCAAATTTGAAGATCTGCAATAACTGCAAAAAGGAATGTGTGCAGCATTGCACTTTTGTTTTGGCTTTTGCCTTTTGCGTCCAGCAAAACTATAACTCATGAGATCGATAGGCGGGCCTTGTTCAGGTTAACATGCTCTGCTTAACGCAAGGATTAACATAATCATGGTGAAAAAGAAGGAACAGCGTCTTGCAACCTGTTCATTGTTGGAAGAGAAGGATTGAAATATCGAATTATCCGGAAAACGAAACCGAAATTGGTGGCAAATAACCGGAAAAGGGCACGGGACAAAATAAGCACGACCAGCATTTTCATCTTTGCACGCTTCAAAAGCTTCCTCCATAACCAGTTTGGGCGGAAATATCATTCCTGATAAAGACAATGACAGATTATAGAGACAGAATTGCCTCTTGCGGCAACATTCTTAGCCAATAACGCAACGCTGCAACAAAACGATGAAAAGACTGAGACAAAGGGGAATAAATTTCATCACAACATTTTAATTATATTAAAAGCGACGCGGTTGAATTCCTATAAATTTGGAGGTTTGTGTCTGAAACACAACGCAGGTAATTGCCAGGACAAAATAGCTGAAATTAGAGCCGACTCCATAGCTATCACATATCCTCAACATGACGGGCATGACAGATGCGCCAGTTGGTAAACAGCATTTAGGAAATGCAAGAACGGTGTGCCGATTAAAAAGACCCTTCTTCAGACCGTTTTGAGAAAGGGAAGCAATGAAAAGTATGTTGTCAAGCTATCTAGATCAACAGGAACTCATCCATTGGAACACTAATTTCGATCCATGCAAAACCTTTCCAGGTCCCGATTGTGAGTGCACAGGGTGTTCCATAAGTAGTTTGTAAAACCTCGTGGGCAGCCTCCTGAGGCAATTCTGACACGAAAATATGGATTGATTTTTGTCCTCCGATGACTTCTGGGGGTACTTCCCGAAAAACAAATATGGGACCATGGTGTCGTCGAAGTTTATAGTGTATAGGCCGCACTAGAAAATTCGGCCACATTTTGAAAACATCAAAATTTTCCTAAACCAAATTGTAAAGGAAAATTACAAAAACGCACGGAGCAGCAGTCTGATGTGCTCTTCCTGCTTACTTTTTTGTCATTGTCAGTGCTTTACAATTTGATTTGCATTTTTTACTTTTGGATAAATTGAATTGGTGTTTTTAAAATGTCGTTGAATTTTACGGGATGGGTCCCATGTTTTTTTCTGGAAGTACTCCCAGTTGTCATCGGAAGCATTTTCGTCTCGTGTAATTGCTTCAGGAAGTCCCCGCTAGGTTTCACAAACTACTTGCGGTACCCCCTGCACCTGCATGTGCATTGAAAACAAGAAATATATTGAACACCATCTTGAGAAGATAACAGTGAAACAGCAATAATTTGAGGCATTCCAAACACGACCGTCAGGCACGAGCAAAATAAGCAATTAATAAATTGGAATAGAAGGGGGAATTAATTTAGCTGCTTTAGGCGAACCTCAAATTTGAAATTAAATTACACGGAGAAACGTCAAAATGAAATGTGAGAAAACGTGTACGAGGACCACATATTTCAGTCGGGCTGCGATCCAGAAACAAAACACGTGTCTTAGCGTTTTTAGCAATCAAAATGCCTGCAGAGGCTTAAATAATAGAGCTAAATTACTTTCGACAGGCATTATTCGTAAAGTATAACTTTTGCTCGGGCAATTTCCCGCTAAAATGATTTTCAGCCAATTCACACGAAAAATGCTTCTCATTTTGTTATGCCGGGGGCGAATTTAAGAAATGGGTACGCGTTTGGGCATATATCCCATGTTGCGCGTATCGAAAAAGTGAAAAATAAAGCTAATCTAACCAAACCTAACATGTCCAACTTACCTGACCTGCCCTAACCAAACCAAACCTTTTTCCATTGTTTCTGGCGTTTTCCCCGTTTTTTGAGGATCGGGACTTTAACACGGAGTTAGATGGAAAAGTGCCCAAACGCGTACTCATTTCTTAAATAAGCTGCCGGGGGCCCTTTTTACAACCTGTTCAAAAATGTACCTCTGAGAAGAATTCATACATCACCGGTGCTAGATCTCGAACGAGCAGGGATCGATGCAACGATGAAAGCTTAAAAATGCAAAAATAGAACTGGAAGTCCCCTGAAGAGAGCAGGCAGAGGCAGAGCAGAAAGAGCGGTTCCGTTTGAAATCGCTTTTGAATTGCAATCCCGTTGTGCAGAGAGAGCATTTGACTTTTCAGGCCGAAGAGACGGAAGGAAGCCTGTATCAGGGGCTTAATTAAAATCTGATCCGTATCCACTTCACTCGATGGATAGATAGATAGATAGTCCAATTCAGTCCGGTACCCGGAAACTACTTCTATCTACAGAGGCATCGGTACGAACGCCTGCAAGACACAAGGAAACGTTCTTAGATCTAACTCAGACTAGCAAAACTATGAGGCAAAGAAGCCAAGCCAAGGGTCGGACACGAAAAAGAAGGCCAATCAGAACTAAGCCGCACTAATTGCTTTCTAACCGAAGCATCATTCACCAACTGAAAAACTTCAAGTTAAGTCAAAAAGGCAAAGTTTCTTTGTCCAAAAAGTGTAACCAAAAAGTGTAAGTGGGGTTGCACAACTGCACTTCCAAATCGGAGAAAGAGTTCATTTTGAGAAACGGATCCCCGATTTCCTACAGATTTTTTTCAGATGCGGGTTTCTTCCCAACGAAATATTCTGAAAATCGGAAAAATCGCGAAAAAGGAAAATGGTCAGCAAAAGCTGTTGATCAGTGGCTGCATCAGCAATAAGACGGCGTCGCACGTCCAACCTTCCCAATCCTCCTCATTACAGAAGCTCGTATGGCCTGTACTCGTATAAGCAGTGCCACAATGGCCATAACAGAAGGTAAACATCAAGAATATAAACATCGTGGAAAAACAGCATGCAAAACAGTTCCGTTGCTCCGGTGTTGGCATTTTGCCACAGCGACACACTGAAATTCAAGTCAAAGTCAACCCCTTTGAAGTCCCCATGCTTCATTCGTCCACGTTCAGCGACACCGAACGGGGCTCAGTGAAACAGCGTCGGCTCTTGGTGAAAGAGACTGTCAGAACAGGTAAGTAAACTTGGCTCCCCACAACTAAATTAACAGATCTGGGGTATAGCAGGATTTGTCAAATTAAATTGCTTGGCAAAATTTAATTAGAACAGCCACTACTGTAAAAACGTGCGCCAACTTTGAGCTGTATAAAAAGGGTTTTTTTTCTTGCATTTGACATTTTTCATAAACGAAGAAGGAACAGATTTGATGACACTGGCTTTATCTTAACCCATGCACATCCTTTCTTTAAAGATATCATAAGGTAGTTATTTATCATGTTAGACTTTTTATACACTTGTAGAAGAAGGTGCCAAATTTGCCCACATGTCGGGATAGCATTGATCAGCAAAAGCCTTTTATGGGTTCGCGCCGGAAAGTTGTGAATGCAGAAGCTTTCCCAGGCCACGCCATCTATGGCCGAAAATATCATCGAATGATATTTTCGCAAGGTGGGAAAGTCAAGTTCGCCCACCTTTTGGTGAAAGACTCTTTGCATTCTTCACGCGCCCGAAGCGGCCTACATTTCCCCGAACCGCGAGGCGTGATATCAAAATAAACGAAACCGGGGAGTGATACACTTTTGCCAAAAACAGCGGCACCTTTTATTGCCGAGTCGAGGAAAATCAACCAATTTGCAACGGCAATGAAAATGATTTGCATAAGAATAACGCATTCCCAAGTGCACAATACAGTATGGGACCCACCGCATACACACGCCCATATATCTGCAGCCTTTCACCAACAACGTCGCTTTCACTTCCATATGGAAAAACTCACGGTGCAGCGCGATATACGTTCCCTCCTGGGCCCAAACACACCCACACACATACCAGAAGGTTCTGTCTGCGGTGGCTTTCAAGAAGAGCAAGACCTTAACTCTTTCAACAACAAACAAAGTTAGTTTACGTACCTATATTAAATTTCGCATACATGTTCCGGGTTAACCAAACAAGCCCTTTGCAGACAGCCGCCAGCCTTCAAGGAAGAAAGTCGGAAGGGAAAAGTAGCTGAATCATTTCTAGCTGAACCGAACGACGATGAAGTCGTATATTTGCGTGGAAGTCGAGGAATGAGAGTCGCTCCTTGACGAAAAAATAATGCAACAAAAAATGGAATTTCTTCCTTGCCTCCAAACTTGCTTGAATCGCTTCCCAAATTGCATTAAAAACAATACACTCCGTGGAGGGCTTTCGTTAGGAATTCAAACTTCTCGTCAAGAACATGCTTAAAAAACAAATTCTTTCCTTCGAATCGCCGTTTCGTCACTTCAATAACGAAGCATTCCATCCTTTTGTGGTGAGATTTCTGTCGCTGCGTTCCTTATCGAAATTCCAGCAAATGGATCCCTTCCGAATCGATGCTTCGTCATTTCAATGACGAAGTTTTCCATCCCTTTTGGGTCTTTTTAACGTGATTTTAGAGCCAGCGTGGACAGTGAAGACTTTGGGAACGCTGATGGTCTCGCGAGTCTGCATGTCGTCCATATGTTTACAGAAGACTATGACGGTTAAAAAAGATCGTAGACCTTTGGGAGAACGACTGACATAAGAGGTTTCGAGTTCAGGAGCTCTGAAGATGCATGCGGCTGAGCCTTTTGGCAAGAGGATCTGAAATTGCACCAAAAATTTGACAAGTATTTTGGAGCTGAAAGTAAACCTGAATGTCCAAAGATCAAGCTCACTGCACCCATCCTTTCTTCCTCACTTGTTTTGTATCGGCAGAATTCACGTACCTACTCATACATGTGTTTTTCACATTTACCTGTTACCTCCAAACTTTTTTTTATTTCTTTTTGCTCTCACGCAAGGCGGTAGAAAAAGAATGTATGGTACCCCGCAAAAAACAAGAGAAAAATGTGTTTTGCTATGCCGGTATTTGCCTCCACTGCTGCAATCACTTGGGAGTTTTTGTGGTGTTTTGAAAGCCAACAAAGTTTCTGCATTTGATATCTGACGCGATATCGAAATTGCATCAACCGAAGCATCGATTCCAGGCCCGAAAAGCAAGGCTAATTTTCTCTTGTTTTTTGCCGGGTACTATACCTACACCCCACGTCTTTCCGTTCGACATTTACACTACTCTTCCGATTGCTGAAAAACGCTCAAGAAAACAGCGAACATTCAAACCTGTGTTATCAAATAAAGGCAGGTGCAAGAAGAACGACAGGTGCGATGAGCAGAATCGAAGCGGACAAACAATTTACAATGGAATATTGCTCAAGGTGCAGTTCCATTATGTCATTTTTGACGCATTTTTGTCATTAAATGACTGCCTGCCTCATAAGCTTGCAGGCCCAGTGCATTGTCCTTGAACAACGGTATGTCGTGCTCAACCGTCCCATCGTGCTATTTTCGCTGTATCATAGTGGCGCATATCAATGATACAGAGTCTGGGCTTTGTCACTCTGTCATCCAAGTAAAATGGCGATGAAAAAGGGTCGCATTTGTTTTCATTGTTGTGACAGCTAAAATTGATAACACTCTGTCATTTAATGACAAGGAGACGGCAAAGGTGACGTCAAAAATGACACAATGGGACTGCACCTGACTTAGATACACCGCTATACACACAAACTAACCACGCAGAATCCGAAGAAACTTTCCACTGGCATCAATTCAGATACACTCGTTGCAAAGCGATGAGTACCTATCCAGCCCAAATGCGAAACAACACAATACATCAGAACGCAATAATAATCCTTGAACTTCTTGGTGCCGCGCAATGCATGACTTTTAGCAATAATTCTAAATTGATTTGTGCCTCTTGAATCCTTCTCAATTGCATTTTCCCTGAGGTTCATTTGCATCATAATAGTTCCTGCGGATGAATGGAAAACCTCCCCTCAGCAATCCAGGACATGATTCCCATCACTGACATCCCTTGTGCGGCATTTGTGTCGATCTCATTCCGCCGAACTCAGAAAACCTATTCACAACCAGGACTCGCTTTCCGTTGAGGAGAAAGGCACAAACAGAATAGTCAAGCGGGAAAACAGCCGAAGCGAAAAATAAATAAGAACACGCCTGCCTCCGCGTTGTGAAAATTTGAAATTCAACTCATCCCGGAAGCAGCCCACAGCACAACGGCTGCTGTCTGCTCCATATAACTTTTTAATCTGCATGTGACGACGAGCGAAGGATATACGAGATGACATTCCCTATTCCCAACTGAGTTATCGATCAACAGCGAACAGATTCCCCACATCTCAACGCACTCTTCACAGATACAGGAAAAATAAGATGAGAATCCCCTTGTTTAAGCACACGGCAGCCCGGAGAGAAGGCAACACGATGTGCAACAACGCAAAATATAAGTTCTGGGGTTTTGGCGTGTCTGCACGTGGTCTGCGCACTTCGAGTACCAAATTTTTTGCAGTCTTAAAATTGGTATTCAAGATTTTGCCAATGACGGAGGTCGCCCGAAAACTTCCTGCAAAACTTTCCTGACTATCTCCCGAGAGTTCGGTATTTGCTCTATCTCTCTCTTCTGTTTCATGCAGTCGGATTGTTGTTCTTTCCACGCCGGGTGTGGTTTTGTGAGGTTTCTGCAGGAAAAATGCTGGTTTGCTTTAGCTTTGCCTGGTGAAACGGCCAGATCACAACAACGGGCGAAACCAACGTTCGCTAATGAAGATTGCATCTACCACAGGCAAAAAACCCGGGAAGTGAGTGCGTGCAGACTTTGTTGAGACGTGCAATGAAAATGTCATTCAGGAGGTGCGGGTGTGTGGCGAAACGGGTGAAGCGTTTTTGAGAAGGAAGGCCGAGCATTTCAAGCGACACTTCTGCGAAGGCTGGTTGAAATTTTGTGACAAACTGCCAACCAAACAGAGTGAAACAAATTAGGACAAACGAGGAAACAAACGAATAGGAATGACAAATAAGGTGAAACAAAATGAGGAAGAAATAAAAATCAATAATACGCCGAAGCGCAAATAGTTTTTTTTTCATAAGCGTTGAAAGATTGGCAGCTTCCGCCCCGAATTACAAGAGTGAGATAATCTCACTCTCTTGCGGTGGAACTGAGATATCTGAACGAAAATAAGTGGCTGTTCCAGTTCCGAGGTCCTCGCGGCGCAATTGGATATTTGGATAAGCTTCTTCGGTTGGGAAGAGATAAACATGTCATCGCATCAGAAAGAAAGAAAACCAGTTCCGACGGATGATAAAATTCGGCATCTAACTCCCATGCCTGTCATATCGAGTAAGTCGCTAACACGACAGGTAATAAATCGACTTGGAGGGAGCCATGGCCTTGGGTCCGACAGAGAGAACATCACTGAAAACTTTTCTCGCGCGCAGATAAGGGAATAGAGATGTCATGCCGAATGACTTCTCATTCCACTTCAACTTCCAAGGACGTTTTGGTTATCCTACGTGGGCGATACCCCCATCAGCAAGCTCATAACTCCGCGGGGAGTCGGTATGTGCACGAATATATGTGATGGGATTCCTGGTATTACGTCGCATCAAACCCATCCAAAATCCGACGCATCATGACGGGAAATAACAACCTCATTGTTGAAAAAATCTCGCTTTTGATACCCACAAGCAAGTGGCCATAAGTCTTTCTCTGGGTCAGCTCGAAACAAAGAACCTCGGCGTCGTTTAAACACTTTCAGTTCAACTAAACAGAATAAAGGTTGAACGCATGAAAAGATCCTCATTCAAAAGACAATCCAAAAAAGCCTGAAAACAAAAGCGCAAAAGCGCCAAAGTGGAATTGAACCTGTGAAAGCTGAACATTGCAAGACATAAATGGAGCTCTAGAAAAAATGCACTCAAACCATATCTGAGACTATTTCGTAATTTCGATTTGTGTAAGGAAAATTCGAATCTGCAATGTCCTTTTCCAATCCTTTTCTTGTCACGGCTGCGAGATCGAGTCAGAGGAAAGCACCACCTCCAGCTGAATTTCACCGCTGTTTGAGCCGGGACTGCGAGCGTCCCAAATGTAGCCACAAGACCGCATCGCCATTGTAAGATACATGGAAATGATAACAAGTGGAAGGTGTCCTTGGTCATGGACACGACAGTAGCGCCAAAAATGATCCGTAATTCCAAGTTACTTGTGAGGAAACCGGATCGTGCTTTTTCGGCTTTTGGTGCCGAAGTGATAAAGTGTTAAAGCGTTTTGTTTCTCTTTCGACATGATGCCATTCAGGGTCCCAGAGTTACCACCTCATACACATCTGACGCATCATCAGGAGGATGGATATAAGTCTTAAATATAGGTTCGGCTAGTTTTCGACATTTACGAATGTTCAGGGTCAGACAGCCCTCCTTGTTGGAATTGCAAGGAATACACGCCACAACAATGACGTATCTACAGGATGTTTCAAAAAAATCTCTGTTTGTGGCCATTTGCCTCCGGGGTTTCGCATTCGAATGAAAGTAAAAAGGTAGGTAGCTGCATCCGTATAGAGCGAATATTTAGCTGAATGAGCGCTTGTAAGAGAGAATTCTTTCATCCAAGACTGAGCGTTCGTACCAGGGCTTAATATACCAACGCAAAACCTCCCGCGAAGCACATCAGCATGCAGAATGCAGGCAGCAGTTCGAAAAAGGACAAAGGTAGCCATCACTCCACGATTAGGCAAGTGCATGTCACTCAGGTGGCGGGCGACTTTAGCTGCAGCTGTACCAAGTTAGTCTTTCCTTCGTCAGCCATAATTTCCTTAAAACAGCAAAACAGATCACGGTTTGAATGCCAGAACAGAGCT
This sequence comes from Sinentomon sp. SZTP_YWyxl, assembly GCA_030068105.1. Lineage (NCBI taxonomy): Eukaryota > Metazoa > Arthropoda > Protura > Sinentomata > Sinentomidae > Sinentomon > Sinentomon sp. SZTP_YWyxl. Next base: position 7,190 of record JASGXE010007449.1, on the reverse strand, counting down.
CCATATGTATTATATCGGTGGCGTGTGCAGGCTAAAATGGAGAGGAAAGGTTGAGGGTCCAAACCACACAGGTGCATCTGTTACCCGCACTGTGCTGCAGGATCTATCGGCCAATGAAGGAAAAGATGGTTGTAAAGGCCAGACACAGTTTGCTGTTCTGCAAACTCTATAAAAAAAAGCAAAGGAGAAAGATTTAAACCGGCAGCGATGCATGCTAGACAAGCCAAACCCATTCTAGCTGAAGGCAAAAAGCGGTAGGTACCGGAACAGGGTCTGGCTGGGCATGGGAGCAGAGAAGGAAGACCAGCCAACTAGAAAAAGAACTAAAATCAGCAAAGAAGCCTCCTAAATATTTAATAAACCCGCAGCGCAGACAGGTTTTCAACTGAAAGTACCTCATATATATGCGGCGAAAGGAGAGAAAATTGGTTAAAAAGAGAGAAAAGGAAAAGAGAAACATCCGCAGAAAAACATTCCTGAAATGATCCCAAGTGAAGGTGCTGCAAGCAAAGGACCTTGTGGTACCTACAGGTCTGCTGCGTGCATGCGTCTTCTTGCTCATGCATGCTGTAAGGATCGAAGCACGTGAGGCCACTCCCAGTTTAAAATACTGCTAGATATGATGTAGGTGCAAGGTGAACCAAAAAGTGAAACTAAAAAGCTGAATAAAACATGGCAAATCAAATTGGATGTGTGGCACAACAAGAGAAAAAAGACAAATGAACCAAATCAATGAAAAGATCCATGTTTTTCGTGCACAACCAAGTAATGTGAACTGCAGAACAGTTTTGTTTCCGTCTTTCCGCCAGACCAAATCAAAAGGCCAAATCAAATCGACAAAATCAAATCATGAATCAATTCTAATCCTAAACAAAGAGTAAGTGGTGTGAAAGCAGAATGCTTTCGATTGCGATTTGCGCCCAACATGTGCGAGGTATGCAATTCCTGAGTCAGCTGCGATGTGGAAGCAGAACACTTTTGATGGCGTTTTGCGCCAATTACTAAATTAAAAGGAATGCAACTCCTGCGAACAAAGAAAGGAGCGATGTGAAAAGCAGAATGCTTTCACATGCGTTTTGCGCCCAACAGCCATGAGGTGGGAATGCAATTTCTGCGAAAGCTGTGGTGTGGCGTCTGCTAACCTAATTCCCGAACGAAGGAGCGATGTGAAAAGCAGAAAAGGAACTTTTGTCTGCGTTTTGCGCCATTAAAATTCAAAAATATGGAATTCCTGCAAAAAAAAGGAGTTTGGGTTGATGTGAGAAGCATTTGTGATCTTCGGGCTTGAAATAACCGAACCGAGAATGTGCCTTGTAGATAAAGGGACATGTTCGGTTCGATTATTTCAAGTTATTTGTCTGCAGTTTGTCACTCCTTTATTTTCTCATGGGTTGGACCACCATAAAAATTGGGAAAATAACAGCGCGAATAGGTACTCGTAATTTATGAGAACAAGATTCGAATTCATAAAATTGTTGAAAATGCAAAACTGTTCACGCAGGCCAATTATCCGTTTCGTAAACTCTGGCCAATCATCGAAATACGCGGCACAAAATTATTGGCAGACGTAACCAGCAAACATTTTGAAACAACTAACAAACATTTTGTTGACAACTAAAAAGCGTCCGCATGCAAAACAAAATCAGATCCGCAGCAAGCTTTCATGGCGCCGGATGTTGCCTGATTTCAAGCGCAGATATTCCAGAAAACAAATCGGAGACAAAGCAGCAAAATACAGAAGACGAATTCAACTTTCTCCAAGGATATTAGACCTTAGCCTAACGCATTTTTTGCACCATTAAGCAACACCAAAAGAAAGAAAGAAAACAAGAAGACAAAGAAAAGGCAAAAAATATCCCGATTTCATCTGCGGTCGCGTTCCGACAAGGCAATGGCCTCCACAGCCTGCCCAGACCCAACTTTTTCAAGGAAGGAAAACTTCATAAAATTAAGGCCATCAAATCAAGCGCTTAATAAATGCTGGTGGTATATCCTTTCACCGTCGGCGTTGTATTGTTTTGTTTTCTTTTCTCTCACTCCTTCCCAGCCAACCTCCAAAGATCTGTGTTCCGAATCGGAGTAAAAAGCACCCAAATTCCGAACCGCAGATGCGGTTTTAATGCAGACTGATGCCGAAACGCCAGCGAAACTTTTTTGTCAACTTCAGTCAGAAAAGAGGGACGGCAACGAAGAAATGGCCCAAGAAAATCTCGCACCGTCTGAAGTATCTGAGCCGCCACAGCCGAAAATTTCCGAAAACTTTTATGGCCCCTTCTCTTCACTTGGACCGCTTATCCCAGCCGGTGATGCGGTGGCTCATTTATATTTTCACGGGATTTTTACCACCAACCCCACACGCAGCACTGCACTCTTCACCCTTGCACCATAGCTAAAGGCCAGGACACATTGTGTCATTCTCGATGGAGAATTTCGTCAATCCCATCGATAATGTTTGCCCGCATCGGACTCATCCGGGCAAACGCCAAACCGGAGCGGCATCATACAAGCGCAGGGCAAGGATTTTCTTAATTCGGGCCTCTCATTGTGCAAAACTTCAGAAGCCAAATTCCTAAAACGAGCGTAACTCTCGCCAGCGAGACACATCCCTCTACTCGGGCTGCAAAATAATTTTAGCTTTGGCTTTTCAAACATTTTCCCGTGATCCTACTCATTTTCCATTGCTTTTCTTTGCGAAATCCCTGGCTGGTCCTGAGAGCGGCGTTGACTCAACGGTGTTGACTCAACAGGCGAACTCAAGTTCCACCGAACTGACGCCAAACATACCATCACGAAACAGGAAAATTAGTTACCAAAAGGTATGCACGAAGATTTCTTCGTTTCAACGCGATATTGACACGCAGCATGCGATAAAACGATGCAGTTCAAATCCAGCTTTACTGCTGAGACGGTGAACCCGTTCCTCTTCCATCGCGGAAAGAAAGCCAAACTTTTCCACATTAAGTTAAGCACCGTTGTCTTTATGCACTTCATCCGACAACCCCCTTCCTTCCTCGAAGACAGAGGAGAATATCGAAATACACTGGAATAAAAATGGAAATGTGCAGGAAGGAGTAACCTTCCAACCATCTGTCGCCAAACACTAATGATTAAAACCGAATACATGCGTGTAAAATGCAGAAGGACGTGCTTTTGAATCCACGAAGGAGAAATGTGAAGATTCAACTCCAGAGTAACCCGATATACGAAAAGGGACTTACTTTCTCGCACGAGGCCATGCCCGCAGACATAAATGCGCTTTTTCACCCAAGGGCGTGAGCTTGGTGCAGTTCCAGTGTTAGCCAGTCGCAAAAATACTAACTCGAAAAATCCTTGCAATACCAACTAGAAACAACCAGTCCCAAAAATACCAACTAGAAAAATCCCTGCAATACCAACTAGAAAAATCCTTGCAACTCATATTTTTTGCAAAATAAAATCCCGAAACTCACAAGCACGGAGGAAACCCCGAGCAAGAACGGCCAGAGCCGTTTTGCCCATCCGAACAGGCACGGGTAAGAATAAACAAAGTGCGACCGAAAACAACAGAAGGTGGTGAATATTTTGTTCCGGCAACGACAATGCTCAAAATGTGCAGGGATGTCTTGATTCCACATCCAACATCTGTAAAAGCCCCAAGAGTTAAACGTGGAATTATTCCTGCTCGTGCATGCGTGAGGCCCCCTCAACCCATTCCTTTAACCTACCTGCCCCTAGATACAAGCGCCGTTTTGAGAAAAAAAAACCAACGCATTCGAGTGACAGACAGGCACCTCCTTCCACCCTGTCCGAACAGAAGAACACCCGGAATATTTTGATTTGCAAATAATACTCACCACCTCTGTTTGAAAAAATACAGAAAGGGAAGCTAAAAATGGCCGCACAAGACTGCCATGAAACCAAGACACAGTGTGCGCTTCCATGCGGTGCGGCTGATACATGTATAGGTATGCCATATCGGTCAGTCTCATCTTTTGCGCCTCTCCAGCCCATTTCTCGACTTTGCAGCGTTGAACAGGCTTAACAGCTTATCTCAGTGCCAATGCCTAAATTCTCGTATAATTGCCTAATTATGATAACGTTCCTGAATCTCCGCTTCCCAAAACGGTCATAATTTAAACGAGCCGGGAAACTTGGGCCGCACCCTGGAATGCAGGATTGGCTGGCTTCAAGTGTGAAACTTTCTCAACCAAAAAGATGAAAGTTTCAAAGGGGAGACACGACTGTTGAGAAATAAAAACAGTGCATATGTAACAAGGACAGGTGCGCAATTTTCCGTTTTCCTTTGCCCCTCAAATTTTGAGGGGGTTACGAGCAAATATGTGGGGTTCGGGAGCACTAATTTGAAAAGTGTTCGGAGAGTTACGAATTTGCAGCAAATATGTAGGGTAGGGGAGTACGAATTTGCAACAAATTTGGAGGGGGTTACGAATTTGCAGCAAATATGTAGGGTAGGGGAGTACGAATTTGCAACAAATTTGGAGGGGGGTTACGAATTTGCAGCAAATCTTCAGTGGGTTAGGGAAGTACGAATTTGAAATAAATTTTGGGGGGTTGAGATTGGGAGTGCGAATTTGCAACAAATATTGAGATGGTTATGCATTGTTGAGGGGAGGGCGAATTTGCAGCCAAATTTCTGGAAATTTGAAGGAAGAAGTGCGAATTGCCGACAAAATGGAACCCACCCTGCGAATTTGCAGGCACGACTTCTGTTCGCAAGAAGCGGCGCAAAGGAAGTGGGTATGAAAACTTTCGCAAAAACAAGGAAAACATGGCAGAAGTCTGGATATTTGGCCTGCCATCTTTCAGTCTGCACGGAAAACTGAAAGAAACAAACACTTTCGAAAGATGGGAATGCTTTGAGAGAGTTTCAATTGAAACCGATAGGTGACAGCAGATTACGAAGAATGGAAAAGACGAAAGGAAAGGCGTTGAGAGAAAGAATGCGTGATTTTCCCTGCTCTCCAAAAACACATGAATGTCCCATCGGTCCGGTTCTGGACAGGAAACGGTGAAGTTAAACATTTTTCTGGGTAATTTTAAATTTTGTTTTTGGTCGCTCTGATGGGGAAAAGATCCAAGATCTGGCACGCCACAGAAGTGAAACTTTGAGCTGGTTGCTGTATTTCAAGAACAAAAAACCACTGTAATAACATGGATGACGTGCCGACCTGATCAGCAGTCTTCCATGGGAGGTCGGACGTCCAGCCAAAGCGCCACTGCAGCCTGTCTGCCCATAGAGGAGACCCATCAGGAAGCGGAACTGGGGATTGGTGAGACACCGCGGGTAGGACCCGCGGGTCTGCACTCACAGTAAGTGTGGATCCTGCCTGGAGCCTTTCAGTCAGGCTTTTTCAGAAATTCGACTTTTTCTGGACCTTCCAGAAATTAGAAAGAATTCGGTAGCAAACAATAAAATTTCAATGGGTAGATCTCGGAATCTCGTTCAGCCAGATGGCCACGAGAAATTTTGGCATGTTCCTCCAACGCAAAAAAAAACAATGCACACGTCGCAAAAGCCGGCAGAATTGGCAGGTTGTATTTGCGATTATTTATCCTACTTTCAGAGCCAAATCAGATTTGGGAGTTGAAGGGGGAGCATTGGTATTACCACGGCCCCTTTAATGAGGCCGTGTAGGCCTATCTCATAAAAGGGACCGTGGTACAAAAAACCGAAATTGTGCCAGGGGGCAAGATCGCAGCCTTCGGATTTGTTGGATGAAATTGGGGCATTTTGCTTTTTCATGGAAATTGGTCTTTGCGTTGGCGACTAAAAATAAATATTGCTGTTTTCGTTGAAATAATTTGTCGTGTGTGAGAGTGTGGCATAGCTGACCCAAAACGACATGTGGAGCTCGTGGCCGAGCTGACCCAAAACGGAGACAAAAGCAACATCCATTTTTGCTGGCAGTTTTTCAAGGCATGTGAATAGTAATTGTCGTTTGCGGTGAGTGAGAGTGAGCTGACCCAAAATGGGGATGCACATGTAACATCGATTTTACCGGCAGTCTATCAAAGCAATTTAAATGGCAACTGAAAAAATGTTGGGCTGAAACCTCACCAGCAAAAGAGTTTCTGAGAGAATCAACATTGCAGACAAGTCTGGGAAAATCAACATTGCAGACAAGTCTGGGAAAATCAACATTGCAGACAAGTCTGGGAAAATCAACATTGTAGACAAGTCATGTGCTGATAAACTGGTCATCTCACATTGGCAAAACCTGTTGGCAGTCATCCTGGATCTCGTAAACCAGTCAATCTGCCGGTATAGCCTGCATCATGCCAAGTGAACCTGGCTTATATATAAAGAATAAAAAATGCATCCTTCAGCACGGTGCACCAGCAAGAACGTCTTGGTTCTGACTGGCCATGCCAGGCCAAGAGCTGCGTTCGTCTTGATCCTCTTTCAGGCCAAAGAGATGCTTCATTAGCGCCAGATATCGGCCTTCCTTTCAACACGAACAGCTGAGGCCCAAAAGCCGGCTCTCAAAGAAAGCATTTTCGTTCGTATCATATCGATTTTAGGGAACGCAATAGGCTAAACAGGCTCACAACTCGCACTTTAGCCTGCTGCAGCGGCCTGAGAACCCGCCGTCTCTTCCCCATCGGCGCATACCCACATCAGCTGCGTCTGAAACATCAACCCCGAAATGCGTGCGGACTGCGGTTGGAGGTTAAAAGGCTTGGGGCTAGGCTCGTAAGTATTCAGCAGGCATTACGGCGTTCCCTAATATACGTAGACCGTACTGCTCCGATGAAGGGGCTGCGAGAAAGAAAGCCGGAAACAATATCATGATTCAGGAATGGGAAGAAAACCAATATTTTTTCGACTATCCCGCCATACCAGCTTCCATGCCGCCGTTTTAGCCGGGAATACAGCCAACGAGAGACACTCAATAGAGATGTATCGCAATAACCTTGCACTCAAAATGGAAAAAATGGACCAGGGTAGGTTCTCCACATCAATAAAACTTATACTCGAGGGCCGAAATCAGTCAGTTGCCTTGACAACCACCTGAGGGGAAACGTTCAAGGCGACCTTTCCTTCAGTCCTTGGATTGCAAAATTCGGTGATATTCGGAATACAAAAGGGGAAGAAATGGGTTTGAGAATAACCCGGCCATGGTGAAAAATTCAATGTCCGACAAGAATGAAATAGGCCTGCAAACAGCCCGTCCAAAACGCAAAGTTGG
>JASGXE010007448.1:0-17567 GCA_030068105.1 Sinentomon sp. SZTP_YWyxl | reverse complement strand
AGAAAAAAAGAGTAGGTAGGTAAATCATGAAATGATCGAAGTGATACGATGACGAACAATCGTGATGAAGTAACGATGAAAAATATAGGTAGTGACAGTGACTGCTATGTTGCCTACCCCCTCCAGTGACTTCAACGGGGGAAAGGTTCGCGATATATCGTGATGAAGAAGGAAGGCAGGAAAGTTCCCACCTATGCCTCACTTCCCACCTCCGGTGTACAACAACGGGGGAATGGTTCGCCTTGTGTCAGTCACGCGGCGAGAGCGCTGTCCGGCATATGCTCGGTTAGCTAGCGCAGGGAGTCACGGAAGCACCAGCGGCGTTCGCCAGCAGTACGCACACTCCCTCTTCCCAGCTGCGTGAAAAAGGTTTTGCACTGACCACGCAGTGGGGGGCCACCATCATGGGCCGCCGACTCCGGGCAGGTTCCCGGCTTAGGTCTGGGCGTGGGTCCTAGACCCGTTCCCAGACCTCATCTTTATCAAGCCCGCGTAATACACCGTATTGGATCTGATCGGCACAGGCAGGTACCACCTGCCTGGCACAAGAGCACTTTGAAAATCATGAAAACGCATGTTCGGTAGGTAGGCACATCAAGAATGCTGGAGAAAATAATCAGGATCCGTAAATTTAAGAAATAGGTTGAGTCAGATATGAATCCACTGTGTTTTGGGAAAGGCGATTCCAGTCTACAAATTGTTCTGGGAATGAAAGAATACTTAAAAATGTTCTTGGATGGCTGATAAACATGGATCTTGGAAGGATGGTCTTGGCGACCAAAGTAATCGGGAACAGCAAGGGTTTCAGACAGACAGGATCAGCCACCATTATGAGTAAAAATCTTACCCAGAGCCGACAATCTGAACTGGGAACGCCGATCGGTCAGGGTGTTACCCGGACACCCTGATAAACGACCCGGACACCCATTTTTTGACCCGGACACCCACCCGGACACCCAATAAAAGTGCCCGGACACCCATTTTTCGACCCGGACACCCTGATAAATGACCCGGACACCCATTTTTTGACCCGGACACCCAATTAAAGTACCCGGACACCCATTTTACGACCCGGACACCCTAATAAACAACCTGGACACCCATTTTTGACCCGGACACCCAACTAAAGTGCCCGGACACCCATTTTTCGACCCGGACACCCTGATAGATGACCCGGACACCCATTTTGTGACCCGACACCCTGATAAACGACCCGGACACCCTGATAAACGACCCGGACACCCTGATAAACGACCCGGACACCCATTTTACGACCCGGACACCTGATAAACGATCCGGATACCCTAAAAACGACCAGGACAACCATCGTTTTACCCGGACACCAATTTTGTGCACCCCGAGTGGGTGTCCGGTTTAAAAAATGGGTGTCCGGGTCGTTATCACGGTGTCAGGGTCGTTTATCAGGGTGTCCGGGCCGTTTATCAGGGTGCCCGGGTCAAAAATGGGTGTCCGGGTTGTTTATATCAGGGTGTCCGGGTCGAAAATTGGGTGTCCGCGTACTTTAATTGGGTGTCCGCGGGTGGGTGTCCGGGTCAAAAATGGGTGTCTGGGTCGTTTATCAGGGTGTCCGGGTAGTTTATCAGGGTGTCCGGGTCACAAAATGGGTGTCCGGGTCGTCTATCAGGGTATGTCCGGGTCGAAAAATGGGTGTCCGGGCACTTTAGTTGGGTGTCCGGGTGAAAAATGGGTGTCCGGGTTGTTTATCAGGGTGTGCGGCTCGCGAAATGGGTGTCCGGGTACTCTAATTGGGTGTCCGGGTGGGTGTCCTGGTCAAAAATGGGTGTCCGGGTCGTTTATCAGGGTGTCCGGGTCGAAAGTTGGGTGTACGGGTACTTTAATTGGGTGTCCGGGTCAAAAAATGGGTGTCCGGGTCATTTATCAGGGTGTCTGGGTCGTTTATCAGGGTATCCGGGTCACAAAATGGGTGTCCGGGTCGTCTCTCAGGGTGTCCGGGTCGAAAAATGGGTGTCCGGGCACTTTAGTTGGGTGTCCGGGTGGGTGTGCGGGTCAAAAAATGGGTGTCCGGGTTGTTTATCAGGGTGCCCGGGTCGTAAAATGGGTGTCCGCGTACTTTAATTGGGTGTCCGGGTCAAACAATGGGTGTCCGGGTCGTTTAACAGGGTGTCCGGTCGTTTATCAGGGTGTCCGGGTCGAAAATTGGGTGTCCGGGTACTTTAATTGGGTGTCCGGGTGGGTGTCCGGGTCAAAAAATGGGTGTCCGGGTCGTTTATCAGGGTGTCCGGGTCGAAAAATGGGTGTCCGGGCACTTTAATTGGGTGTCCGGGTGGGTGTCCGGGTCAAAAAATGGGTGTCCGGGTCGTTTATCAGGGTGTCCGGGTAACAAAATGGGTGTCCGGGTAGTTTATCAGGGTGTCCGGGTCGAAAAGTGGGTGTCCGGTTCGTTTATCAGGGTGTTCGGGTCGAAAAATGGGTGTCGGGGCACTTTAGTTGGGTGTCCGAGTCAAAAAATGGGTGTCAAAAAAAACGTTTGGATGCTGTTGTTCTGTCGCCTGCAGAACGGTTTTCGTGGATTCGCGAAGTTTCATGAATTTTGTCATTTTTTGCAGTGCAGGGTGTCCGGGGTGCGAATTTCAAAATTCCAAACAAATTGCCAGAATTTCGACCAATCAGGTGCGTCGTAAATGAACACCATGATTTGCGACATCTGAAGCCAATCCAACCAAAACTAACCTAACCCAATCTTTCCTCTGCCAGGTGTCAATTTGTGTGTGTGGTGTCAAACTACTGCCTCTGGTGTCAAAAAAGTCTTCAGTATTTTTCACAAGATTTTTCCAAAAATTACTTTCACAGGATTCGAACCAAACCACGCCAAACCTCAGCATTCGTAGACGGGCGCCTTGACCACTCGGCCACACAGGCCGCTGCCGGAAAGCGCTTCTGGAGTCCGTGTTCATGGAACTGTTTTCATTGAAACTGCTGTCGATGTGATTGGTCGAAATTCTGGTGATTTGTTTGGAATTTAGAAATTTGCGTCCGGGGTCCGGTTGTCCGGGCAGGTGTCCGGTTTTCAGTGCTGAGGTGTCCGGGTGTCCGGTTTTCAGAAACCACCGTCACATTCCACACACCTGCTCATTTGGCAATTGAACTCTCTCTCCCCTCTCTTGCAACACCTCTGTGCTCTTTTGCTGGTCAGAGGTGAATATTCCTGACCTGGCAAATCTCTCATCAGATAGTCAGCCATCAGCAGATCGGTTCTTCATTGTCCCTGCCATTCCAAGTCCCTCTCTCTCCCTTTTTCATAACGAGAGTTGTAAACCATTTATGGTTATGAGGTTTGTGGTGCACCAAAAATGCAGGTTTCTCATCATTTAATTTAGTATGCCGGCTTTTTCTTCATTTTCTCTGGGAGGAGTTTAAATCATTGTTTCTTTGTTGTTCATTGAGTGAAATATGGTTTGGATGAGTGTTGATTTCATGTCATTTAAAGGCAGGTGCCTCTTTCAAGTTTTTGTTTGCAATTGAGATTTTGTCAGAGTTTATTGGAATGTTATTCGGCTCTGTGGTCTGAAGATGGATGGTTAATTAAAGAATTTGTCCAGGAGACATTCAGATAAAGTTGCTTTAATTTATCAAAGGAGGGAATGGTTTTTTTTTAGAGGAGTCAATCATTGCAAATTGGTTTCCTTGCTTTGAGATGCTCTGAAAGGCTTTGAGGCGGTCACTGATTCTTTTGTGAGTGAGCGGTCTGGTAGAGTTTTACTCAAGTCGTCCAAAGGATCTCCAAAGGAGGAGATTTTTGTTATTTGAGTGGAGAAAGCACGAAGCTATAGAGAAAACTGAATGAAGCAGAGCTGATCTTATTTTGAAATCGGAGCTCTGCTGAACTTTGGAGAGGGATCATAAGATCTGTAGGCATAGATTTTTAAAATTGGTATTGGTGATTAGCACCCGCGCAGCAAGACCGATGATCCGAGATGTCTAATCAGGAGTGCAGGAGGAGATGAGCAAAACTGCACTGTGAAGGAAAAAGGGAAAAATCTGCCTGTGAGCCAGTCGGAGCAAAATACAAATTGAGGAAACCACTAAGTCAGATACCTTCTAGATACATTATTTACATACACCCCTCCACCCCATTTATTGCTTCATGGTGCCCAACGTTTGAGAACCACACTGTTCCTTTGAGAAATTGGTACCTATTGTCATCACGGCTTCCTCATCAGCGATTGATAATCTCTGAAGAGGAAATTGACAGCTTGAGAGATTGGTTGTTTGTGGGTGATTCTCAATTCAGGCGACTGACTAGAAATTTCCATTTTCAGTCCAAGTGTGCTGTTATCCTGGAGCAACGATTCACAAAGTGTTTAGTTATTCGCAGAACAACTCGGTTGAGAGACAGAAATATTGTTTTGCTAATAGGTACGAATAACATCTTGGCGAATGATTTTGCTATTGATATTATTGTTGATTATGCGGAGTTGTTGAAATTGTTAAGACCGATAGTCAACCGGCTGTTTCTTGTAACCATACCTACTAATTCTTGTATTGTACGGTGACTCAAAAAGAAATTTGTTGAGATTGAGGCAAGTGCAGGGTTGTTTGTTTTAAAACAAATTGTTTTAAAACATTGTTTCAAACACGTTTTAAAACAAGGCTTTGAAAAAGAACATTTTTGTAAAAAAAAAAACAGTTTGTTTTAAAACAAAAACAGGTGTTTTTTATCAAATTGTTTTAAAACAAATTTTTCCTTTGGAAATGGGCTAATTTTGACACCAGTAACATTTTCAAAAAAAAATTTTATTTTGTTTAAAAAATCATGTTTTTTTTGTTTCTAAAATATTAAAAAAGAATCATGTACCTACATGTTAAATATGTAATATGTCACATCTACCTAGTCTATTTGCAGGACAAAAATGGCAGCAGCTACCTACTCAGAAATGAATCAGAAGATGAACAATATGATGAAAGAAACAATTTTACTGAATCATTCTGAACAAATTTCACTGAACAATCGTTTTTTACCTTGGGAAATGGTAGGTACTAAAGTCTAAAGCACAATAATTTCAAAAATAATGAACAAAACAGAATTTTGCTCCAGGTTGCCTTGATCATGTCCACCATTACTTTCACTTATCAACTCCAGCTGTCCGGTGATTACGTTCCACTGAACAAGTGGAACATCAAAATCACTCCGATCTCTCATTTTCCACAGTTTTTTGCCTTTCCTCACGCCATTGTCATGTCCACGTCACACTGCCACAAACCCAAAATCTCACACACCCTCGAAACTTAACCAACCACTTGATGGTGTGCTCATTTCATTGAAAAATGACTTGCAAGAAAAAACAATGGATAGGCCTATTCAAAACATGTGACAATACCTACAACATGGCCGACTGTTTAAATGTTCTCTGCTGCATTTGTGATCGACCAATTTCTATGATGCACTATCTGCATCTGTACCCAAAATCGATAGATTCTGAAATGGAATGTCACAGGTCATAGCAAAATTCCATGTTGTCACCCAGTGTCGTTATGTTGTTCCCAAGAACATGGTTTATGGCAGTGTTCCTTTTGGTTCAACTTTGGGAACATCCACATCATTCTATTCTACCCTATTTCTATTTTTGATCATGATCATGAACTTTATTTATTTTTAAACCGCGAATGGTTTGCCATTTGTCACGATTGTCCAGTTGTCAGAAACCAAATAAATACCTTGAAACACGAAACACCATGAAGAAGGAGCAGGCATGTGATCAGAAATTAGAAGAAAAACAGTATTTTTATGGGACTCGTTGGCAAGTGTTTGTTTCATGCTGGTAACCTCTTGAGAAATTATTATCCCACCACAAATGATATGACCAAAGCATCAAACACAACTCATGCATTTTATGCATTTTATGATCTTGGATGGAGGGAAAATAAAAACAGGGACTTGTGCAAATAAAATATGTACTTGAAATAGGCCAAGGCATTCGGTAGGTGGGTACTGTTAATGACTAAGAAGGGAGATAATAAGTAGAGAGTTAAAACGGAACAGCAAACCAACTACCAAGGCACTCGCACAAAAACAAAAAAAATACAACCAGATTGGAAAACAAATATCTATGAGTCCAGCAAATGCTGAGTGCCTATTTGAATGGTGGAAAATTAAAAACAAGAATTGTCAAATATTTTTCTTGATTTTCGGAACATACCTAACTAGGAACAGGAAGCATTGCACTTGACTTGCCACTTGTTGACGGGCACTTTTCATTGAAATAATTCTCAAAATTTCTGGTAATTTTCGTTGTACCTACCTAAATTTCCTGGGAATTTGTAAATAATAATTCCCTTTAGTTTTGAACTTTTGACACTCAAAAACAAACAGGAAAACAAAACGATAGAGGAAGTATATGAGGAATTAGGAAATATTTAAACTTTTATCAGCACCTGAACAATTTTCTCTTGTGGTCTGGCCTATGGTGAATTGTTTTGTATAGGTATTTCTTATTTTGTCATCACCATCACAAAATTGTACCGAATGGTTAATGATAAAATTTGCCGTGGTTGGTGAAAATTGGATTGTATTTCATCATAATTCTTGCTTTTTTGTTGACTTTTTGAACAATGATAAATAAATAGAAATGAATAGAATCCGACGCAAATTCCAAGAATTTTGGAATAGGTAGGTATCTCCAGGCTCGTATTTACGCACCCCGAATCCCGAACGTTAGCCACTGATGCAAATTCCAGCACATCAAATGAGTTTATTCACATACCTGCCATATCAAACTGGGAGTGAAGTTGAGGAGCTAGACGTGCATTGTGTGCACAGAATAATATGAAATCTGGCAGTGGTCAATGGGCAAATTCGATTTGTTTTTGCCTGCGTACTGCCCAGGGTATGTTGCTGCATTCACTCGGGCTTCCCTCAAAGTTTTACAAGAAAAAAGGAAAAAATATCTGTTTTAAAACACCTTGTTTTAAAACAAAAATCATGTTTTAAAACAAGTTTTTTTTTCTAGCTGTTTTAAAACAAAAAAAGTGTTTTAAAACATCCAATTTTGTTTTAAAACAAATGTTTTGTTTTTTTTTTTCAAATGTTTAGTTTTTTTTGCAACCCTGGGCAAGTGAATAGTTACATTTCAAAAGTTGATTCAATTTGATTTGTTTGAAAGAGAATTTGTTGGTAGAAATAGGAATGGACCGGTGGATTGGTGATACACTTGAACAGAAAAGCTCACAAATTGATTTTGAGAAAATTGCTTTGGATTGCTTATGCTCATTGAAAAATCACTGATTGGATGTTGCAATGTTTCACTTTGTTGGCTGAGTACATGCAGGCCGGGAGTTCAGGTAGAGAATCCCTTGCACGTGAAGCCAAAAAACAAATTGAACATTTTCCAAGGAACAGATAAAACAGACCAATAAATATGGATCAAAGTGCAAATTTTGGTTCGCCGATGGGTAGTGAAAAACAACCTGCTTCTGTAGATTCACCATTGACTGGTCTGGGGACAAATACGTCAATTGCAGGTAGTGCAGCTGGTTCCCAGCAGAATCAAGGTGGTGTACATGCAAATGACATTTCTGCCATTATGGTGTCAAACTTCAAAACTCTAAGCCAGAACATATCCCAGTTGAATCTTGCTTTTCGTGAACACAAAGAAGAGTCACAGGGGAAATTTGATTTTCTATCCACAAAGTTTGAGTCTCTGTCAGTAGAAAAAGATGTGGATTTTGTGCAGCCGGTTGATATGGAAAACAATCAGGAAGGTGGTTTAACATCTGGTCTTGGTGTACTGGGTATGCAGCATGATCAACAAAAGGATCGATCCTGTTATAAATCTAAGGATTTGTTTATTTCGAGCATATCTAAAAGTGCAAAGAATAATGTA
Source organism: Sinentomon sp. SZTP_YWyxl (assembly GCA_030068105.1). Lineage (NCBI taxonomy): Eukaryota > Metazoa > Arthropoda > Protura > Sinentomata > Sinentomidae > Sinentomon > Sinentomon sp. SZTP_YWyxl. The sequence continues at coordinate 9,705 of JASGXE010007448.1, read as the reverse complement.
GGTGCCATTTTTTGATGGTTCCACCTCAGCTAATCCGGTGAATTTCATTTGCCAGCTGCAACAGCTTCAATCGTCACACCATGTTTCCGAGAACACTATATTTCAAAATATGTATCATCTGTTGGGTGGTGATGCTCAATTATGGTACACACATGTTCAACCCAGCATTACGAGCATGGGTCAATTTAAGAAAGTGTTCTTGCAAACATTCTTTTCTCCAAATTACATATCCAAGTTGTTGGAGATGTGGTGTGGTTTAAAGCAACAGGTGAATGAGTCTATATTGCACTTTTCGTTGAAAGCATTCACAATTGGTGGGATAATTTTTAATCATCCTGATGATTCAGTCCTCATTGAGCAAATTCTTGAAAAGTGCAATCCACGACTCAGAACATTTTTTACTTGCAAAGAATTTTCCAGTTTTTCAATTTTTTGAGTGCTGCTCTTGTTGCAGAAACAGCTTCATTGGATGCCAGTATGAAGTACCAACCTGTTAGGATGCAGCCATTAGTTCAGGACAATTTTGAAAGTTGTTTCACTAGTCCTGGCATTCGTCATGATGATAATTCGGTTCAAAATAGGTCTTCAAATTCTCATAGCACTGCAGCCAATGACAGTCGGAACAGAGAAAGGAATACACAGACCAAATGGGAATAATTTTTCTTCAAGGGGGTATGGTGATGGTGAACGCAGGCAATACAATTCTGGTGCAAATAATGCTCCTAGAGCTAGAGATTCTCACTGGAATAACAGTTGGCATCATGCTCAGGGCAGAAGTTGGAAATTTTGAGAATTATGGTCCTCGTCGTGACAATTTTCAAGGAAATGGTCAAGGGGGTCGCACATAGGTAAGGTGGGTGTGACCTCACATTTCAAAAAACTAAAGCCACCATACAATCAAAAATGTGTTGCAGCTGTGCAGGTAAAGACTCGATGTGTTAAGGAGGTGGAAAATTGGAATTGTTTTGTTCATTCTGCCACCATTGTTAACTCTTACTTGAGAGAAAATAATTGGAAAGGATATTATAATTATTTGTTTTATTTAAGCAATTCATTTCATCATAGTTCAAATAAGCCAAGCATAACAATTTCAAATAAGTATTCTGTTGATAATTCCAAGGTATCCTTTGGTTCGGTGTCTCCCTTTTGTGTTCTTAAGCCGCAACTTATTGTTCAATCGCCCAAAATTATGTCTTCTCGATGCGATCATGCAAACATCTCGAATTCTTTATCCAGTGGGTTGGGCCTTGGAAGATTTTCTCACTGCAAGCTTCAATCTGAAAACAGAATAGAAAATATTGTTCCAATAATTAATGTTTGTGTTGTTGCTTTGCCAAATGAGCAAAAGAGGAAAAATAGTAAGCCTAATCAGGACAGGAACAAGAAAATATCGAGCCTAGTGAGAAGGAAATACAAACTGTTGAGCCTAGGGGAAGACGGGGTGATAAGAGATTGGGGTAATAAGAGCATTCGTCAACAGAAATAAAACTATTAATTAGAGGGGGATCAATTTCTGCAGGAAGAAAGGTCACTTTGTTGACTAAAAAGCCCCAAGTGACAGCTTGACCCAGCTATGGCAACCTTGGATTCTTAGTGGCAGAATCAAACACCATTAAAAAACTATCGCATTAAATTCGGGTGTGTTTTGATCAATTCGGCTGCTGATGCCAGGAATGTGGAATCTGAGAACTCAATTCTGGATGTCTTGGAAGTAAAAAATCTGCTCTTTTTAGTGGTACAAATGGATTTTTGCTAAGTGGTTCAGAAGATGTTTGGGAATCGTGTCTCTTATTACCCGAAGTTTTTGCATTTTTTGGGGCAATAAGAGATGCCACATTTCATCTCAAAAATATTCATTTTGTTGACAGGTAGGCTAATCAAACCTTTTTTCAAGCAAGCCAGAGCCAAAATATCCCAAACCCCCAACTTAGCCAGTCAAGTCACCAGTTCCAGTTTTTATGCAAGGATCCCAAAAGGCAGTGGAACAAACCGAGATGCATTCACTTCAGATGAATGGTGAAGTGTCGATGGATGATTCTGTTTCTGTAATGTCTACTCCCTCTGATCGCATGGATCCTGATGATTTTAGCCCCAACCAGCAGGCAGCTTCCAAGGAAGAAGGCCCAGATCTACTTCTGGAGAGCTACTACTACCTACGCCACCGAAATTATTATTTATTATTACTGACAATTAATTTGCCAAGACACAGTCCGGTGCAAATTATCAAGGACAAATACATTACATACTCGAAATACGGCTTCACAGCCTCGTCTTACAAAAAAAAAAGAACGTCACAATGAAATTAAGCCAAATTTGAAATCAATGCTCCTGCAACAATGAGACATCTAGAGGGCCATAGAGAATATTTCTTCTGAAGGTGTTTGAACTAATATTACTTCCATTTCCAAAGGTTCTTGCATCCAGGGAATTCCACTCTAGCACTGTTCTAGCAACAAATGAAAACTTCCCAACATCCTTACAGACATGTCCAAATCTCAATTTGAATGCGTGATCGTGTCTACCTAAATAACCAGGGGGTAACAAGCTTTCTTTAATACTTGACCAACCACCAATGTTGTTTAGTCCCTTAAAAAGACCCACCAACCTAGACGCCTTTCTACGCTTGGCCAAGGAGACCCAACCTAGAGCAGTCAACAAATTGGACACACTACGAGAAAATGAATAGCAACCAGCAACAAAACATGCAGCCCGTCTTTGTACTCTCTCAAGTTTCTCAACCTCTACCAGGTGATAGGGATCCCAGGCAGCAGATGCATATTCCAGGGGCCTTATTCAATTGCACCTCATAACTTTACGTGGCTCTTAGTTTGGCTTTAAGAGGTTCATTGGCTATTCAATTGGCACTCGTAAATCAGTCTCTTAGCTAAGAGGCTTATAAGGGCTTATGAGCATCATAAGCAAATAACATTGTGGCAATTGGCAAATCTGAAAATTGCTTATGAGAGCTTTGAAGCACTCATAAGATGCTCGCAAGGTAGGATTTAGTCTATTTCTAGCCAATTTTTGTTGGTGCGTGTAAGCTGTCATTTTTGTTTTTTTGCGCATAACGTTGTAAAATGGCTTTGTTTCTGCATGATTTGGAAATGGATAAGTCGGCCAAGTTTTCAAAAAGATTATCGGCTATTGACGATCTGACTCAGGGGGGTCTCATTTCAACCATTTTGGTGTATTGCGTGCCGCCGTCTGGCTTGTGCTTTTCGTGACGTCACTATCGAGCCAGCAGAGAAGAGCCACGCGCAAGCAAGGCCATCGGCGCTCTCGCGATTCGAACGAGAACACGACTTCGCTCTCTGCGCTTGTGTTGTTTGTTGATTCTCCTGTGCCTTCAGTCTTGCTGAAGCTGCTGTTGAGGCATCATGGAGGCGACGTGTGTCTGTGCTCGTTTGCGAGTCAGTGTTTCATGTGCAAGATGTTCGAATGCAAAATCGTTTTGCTTTCCAACGAAGTTAGTTTTGTTTCCATCATGTTGAACTGTGACACCTGCTCGCATCAACACCAACAGAAACTTGGGAAAGAGTTGTTTTCCCTTTTCCCACCGTTTTCCGAAAGTCAAAAACTTGTGGAAAGTCTTGATGAACAGGAATCAGACATTTGGCTGCGGTCACATTTGCACATGGTCGCCGTGGACATGTGGCCTCCAAACGTTTGCCCGCGCCAGGAATTTGGCTATCGTTGAAATGTGCGCGTCGGGATTTTGGCCGTGAAGCTACCATTGGCCCGAACGCAGTTTTACAAACCCTGCCGCGACTTTCGATGGCAGGCCTGAGGCCGGGGCCCCAGCGAGGGGACAGGGTTTGGTCAGGTTCAGATTGCTTCAGGAAAAAAAAATATTTCGTTTTTTCTTCCGAGTTCAGGGTCCCAATCAAGCATGTTTGCACAAAACGATGTCTGCCATCCAAAGTCGTGGCTGGGTTTGTAAAAACGCGGCCCGGACGTGGACATCTGGTCGTCGGAGGCTTGGCCCCTGCCAACTTGCCGCCGGACATTTTGTACCGGCGGACAGCTAGACGCAGAGAACATCTGGAGGCGTTTGGTTGCTGATGCTAGATGCGTGTGACCGCGGCGGACAACTCGCTGTCATGAACATGACTTGACGGGAGACATTTGGCCGCCGTCCGGGCAACACTTGCCGGCTGTCGTTTGACTGGAACTGAAACCAAGACACGGCGGATATATTGGTCAACAGCGACAGACAATGAGTTCCGGACGGTTGACCTCAAGACATCTAAAACTCTTTCGAGGACTGTTTTAACTCTGTGCCCCGTTCTCACATATGTCCCAGGAAAGAAAGACCTTTGGCTTGTGCGTTCTTCAGATGGCAGGCATGTTCGCGCACAAACCCTTTCTGTTTCCTCTTGGTCTTGGAAACGACCAAGACAAGAAGCGTAGGTGATATTTCCTTGCTACTTGCTTTTTCAGCCGCCCATGGAAGTAAATGATCTTCACGGCCAAAGCGTTCAGAGTCCGGATTCCCGCGCCAAACATCTGGCGGCTGGGCACACGTTTCCAGCGCGACCAAATTTCCACCGCGGTCATACGTATTCCGACAGTGGCCAAACGCCTGGGCCGACCAGATGTCCGAGGCGGCGAAATGTTCGTCACGGCCAGTCGTCTGTCGGCCAAGTGACCGGAGGCCATGTGTCCATGGCGCCAGTTGTCCGCTGTGGCCAAACCTTCGGCGGCCACGTGTTCGCCGCGACCGAAACATTGCAAACCAAACATTTCATAAACATGCTTTCCCATTGTGAAAAGAGATTTGTCGAGGCCAAAGTGGTCTTTTGCGTGAGGTCTTTTGGAGTGTCCAAAACAGTAAAGAGATCCGTCAAACCAGCATCCAAAAGTTCGCTCTGAACAGCTTGAGAGAGGCCATGCGCCTTTTTAATTAAGATCAAAACGCCAAAAGCAACAAACCCCAAGGAACTGCAAAATCATGCAGCGCATTGGGCATCAGTGTTAAATGCCCGCCCGCGCACCGGCGACTTTTCTGACTCGATAGTGACGTCACAGCGCCCCTTGAAAGTATGCAAATTTTCTCGGACTTTTTATTTTCGTTGCTGCGCTACCTCTAATATTCTACATACCTTGATCTGACTGATGCAGAATCAAGGCCCGCAACCGTTTTTCCTCGGAATTTCTTCCAAATTGTTTTTGAAATAATGGGACAAATTGCCGAGCCAAAAGCAAGGACTGGAAATGACATTTCGGCCAAGGGCCTCTGCCTTGTCATATTCATGAGCCTTGCATTTTTCCCAATGCCGATGCTTGCATCTTGCATTGGAAGGCATGCCGGGAATTTACCAGCCGAGCATCAAAGATGCTTTGTGGTCCGTGGCAACAATGGCGATCCGATGGGGAGGGCTCGAGGGCATTGCCCTCCAAAAATCATGACTTTGATAGGAAATTGCATGGCAGAACTCTGTTTTTGCAGTGAAATTTTCATCAAACTCTGGTTTTTTGCCAAAATGGACGCTGCAGAACAGACTAATCATGCAAACGGTTCCATGCGTTCATTTGTTTTTCCGCTAGGGAAGTAAAAAAAGGTAGGATACCTCATCCTGCAAAAATCTGTTAAATAGGAAGGCCTTTTTCACTTTATGGCGAAGATTTTGATGTCATCTGTGGAGTGGGGACCGACCAGCTCCCACCAAAATTTGATGCAGCTCACGCTCGTGACTCATAAGAAATAGTCCGTTGCAATTTGTGTCATGTCAGCCGGGTCATCCTCGTGAAGAAAGTCGGGATTTCTTGCATCGTTTGTGCTACGTTTGTGCTGGTGTGTCCGAATTTCAGCTCTTGTGCAACATCCGTTCTCAAGTTATTGAGAAAACAAATCAGGCTGGCTTGACGTCGCAATATGCTACGACAAAAAATTGCAATTTCTTTCCGGCGTGACGTCAGGCTGGCGTGACGTCACGCCAGTCTGACATATTTGTTTTCTCAATAACTAGAGAACGGAAGCTGCACAAACGCTGAAATTCAGGCACAAACGTAGCACAAACGATGCACGAAATCCCGACTTTCTTCTCGAGGATGACCCGGCTGGTGTGACAGACATTCAGTTGCATATCACTTTTCCAGTTCATCACATACATTTGCCTTTGTGTGTATTGTCGCGACGAGAAAAGATAACCCATTGCCGGCGAGTGCAGCTGACCCATGCAAGTAGGCAAGTTATACGCTTGCTTGTTCATCGCTTATCCCTAACTCAGTTTTGAATCAGCAAAAGAGAAAAAGTCTAGATCGAGAGGCAAAATCGAAAATTCTTGCTTGCACATTCGAAGGTCTATCCAGCACAATAGGCGTCTGACCTAGCACATTTTAGAAACAAGTCAAAAATAATCCAGGCATAAGCTGAGATTACATTTAAATATCTGATTAGCTCAGGAGCTAATCTCAGCTTAAGCCGAGTTTAATTCGAGACGAAGAAACTGGGCATAAGTCGATCTGCTAGTGTGAAGTTAGCAGCCTGACCTTTAGAGGTCAATAACTCGGCTCCGAGGGAGCTCAATCGAAAATTCTTACTGGCACATGCAGCTTATTCGAAGGTCTATCCAGCACATTCGGACTGTGGTGACCTCGCACATTCAGTCGGTTTGCTAACTTCACGCATGGGTGGAAACAGGCATCACTGCAACAGGTTGGTTGCAGTGATGTCTTGATGGAAATGTGAGCCAAAGACATGAATCTTCTCGTCGGTATGAATCTTCCACAGTCGATGCCGTCTGTGTGCCACAAAGCGAAGAGCAGCTCGCCTGGAACGTGGACATTGAAAGACAGCTGCGCTCTAAAGATTTTGTTGTCTTGCTGCGTTTGTTTTACGAAGATCTTTTTTCATGCGTAAATGGCCATCACATCTCCTGCAAGAGGTGTGGGCCACGACCAGGCCCAGATGCCTTCAAATGCAGGTCACTGGAAATCCACGTCATTGAAAAGTCAAGGAACTGCCCCACTTTACGTTTTCAGCACTCTGCACTGCTGAAAAACTGCAAGAGCATACTCACATGTGGGACTCGAAAGAAAAACGATAAGCTGCCCTTGTCGCAGGCGCATTGGCCCTTGCCAATGCGCCTTTGGGCCAATGCGCCTTCGTGCATCAAAAGTTGCGTGTCTCGGCTTCATTGCTTTGTTTCATAAAAAAAGAAATAGATAAATAAATGAACCCGCAGCCTCCTTTTTCGCTGCTACTTCAGCAAAATTTGGTCGTATATCTCCGCATAAATGTTTTTTTGTTAGTGAAAACTGTTTCTCATTGACGAACCATAGTTTCCAACCCACCTAACCCCCGATTAACAGATAAACAGACTCATAGCATAACTTTCCTGGCACCATAGGCCTCATTGCATTTGCACTAAACATGAAGACCCTACCTACACTGCTGTGACAAATAGAAATGCAAGCATCAAGCACACTTATCTTGCGATGCGAGGTTAAATGGAAATGAAATCAGTAATCACAAAAAGCCAACATATGGCGCTAAGAGCGTCTTAAGGAGATGAGGGTCTCAAGAGGGGTAATTGAATACGAAACCGGCCATCTTACGAGGCCTCCTACGAGTAGCGGCTATGAGCTTCATAACAGATATGAGCCTCATAGCTTACGAGCTGCAATTGAATAAGGCCCCAGCAGAGAGCGAACAAGAGCAAAATAAACTTTTTCTTTGACGATTTTGCTCGCCCTAAAAACGCACGCCTGACAAAAAATAGTGCCGAGTTTGCTTTACCAACAACATTTTCAACATGTTTACTCCAACTCAAAGTTTTTGTGAAAGTAACACCCAAGTAAGTTACACTGTTTGGTAAAGGCAAGTCAAAATTTGCGATGCTGTATTTTCCAATAAGAGGGGATGTTTTCCTAGTAAAAGAAACCACCAAACATTTATCAACATTTAGCCGCATTCCCCAGTTGGCACACCACTGCTCAATCTTATGCGAATCATCATTGAGGGAACGCACGTCATTTAACTCACCAAGCAATACCTTATAAGATTCCCTATGAGCAGCAGATCGACCCTGGAGTTTGAAAAGCCTCTTGCACCTGTGCTCAAGGTTCTTTATTTTCTTGGTAAACCATACTGGACGTGAGTTAGTCCTATGCATAACAAGGGGAACTGCAGTCAAATGCTTGATAACAACAGAAGTGAAAAGGCACCAAGTTTGCTCAATATCCAGGCAGGGGACCTGGGCAATAAACTCACACAAGTCATCTCTGATGAGATTACTAACAACGTCCTTATTTACTTTTGAAAATTTTGGTGATAAGAATGAGGTGCGAGGAGAGGCAACGTTTTCCAAAGCCAAGTCAACAAATACCAAATGATGGTCACTCAAACCATCCATAACAACAGTGTTTTGACAATATTCATTGGCCTTATCAAAAATATGTCCAAAATGTTGGCAGTAGATGAAGTTACATGGGTGGGAGTCCTAACAGTCTGTTGCAGATGGAATTCTTGCAGAAATGAGATTGCCATGTTTGAGACACCAGAATCAGGAAAGCTGCTAGGAACGGAAAGTGTCTCCTAATTCACATGCGGAAGATTAAAATCTCCACCAACAATGATTTTCTTAGACATTTTAGAACCAAGCCCAATTTTGTGAAGGGACTTCGTCATGGAAGACAAAATGTCACCATTGCTTGAAGGAGGTCTATAGGCACCAAGTACCAGTAAAGGATGTGAGTGACTTGAGCCAGTAAGAAACTTGCAACACAAATATTCGTGGGTAGCATCTGAAAATAGCAACTCAGAGGGAAGAGAGGATTTGGCCCCAATGGCCACTCCACCTCCATGAAGACTGCGATCTCTGCGGAAAACAACATAGCCATCTGGGAAAACTTCACGATCAAATATCTCACGATTTAACCAAGTTTCGGTGAGAATAAAAATATCAGGATCTATAATGGAGACAACGCTCGCCAACTCTCTAACCTTGCTTCGCAGCCCCCTAACATTGATTTGTAGGACTCGAAGATGACGATGGGAAACATTTTCTGAAACACTGGTAGAAACCTGGGGAGGATTCAAAACATTGGAATTGGGGCATGAGACATCCTTGGGTGCAACATCATCAGCTTCTAACCGAATCCTGCCTTTCTGCCCATAAATGAAAAAAAATCACAAAAATGAGTGTGAAGACAACTAGAAATAGCATGAGCACCTTTCTCAGAGTAATGCAACAAATCATTGGATAATGAAAACTTTTGAACAGGACAAAGATTCAAAAATTTTACCTCGCGATGGAAACACCAATTAGCAAGAGCATAATTGACCATATCAATCTTTTCCAAACTGAGCCCAGGTCTGGAAGCTGGCGGTAAGCTACAAACAGCAACTTTAATGGAGTTTTTCAATTGAGAATTTAGCATGCAAACAACATCCCTTTATAATTTATCAAAATCGAAAATAATCTTGTCAACAGATGATGAAACAACATCGTTCATGCCCACATGAAACGTGATCAAAATATTCGTGCTGGAAATGTTAGTGATCAAACGACGGCAAATGTCAAACATGTCGGAAACCTTTCCTCCAGAACGATAATATGTACGACAGTAAGCACCAGAGCAATATTTGATGAGCGGAAATAAACGCTTAACATTGGAATCACCGAGAGACGGCATTTTGAAATCTGGGTTCACGCTGCAAGGTTTGGGTTACTTGACTTGGCGCCAAGCCCTTGGGTCGGT
>JASGXE010007447.1:0-18975 GCA_030068105.1 Sinentomon sp. SZTP_YWyxl | reverse complement strand
ACTGGATTTCGGAAAAGCAAAAAATCTCATTGGGGTTTTTGGATTCATGGCAAATATATTCTGAACTTTCCGAATTCCGCAAAAGCAACAACTTTTTTTGTGTGATCGAGTTTTCATGATTCTGCAACAGCAGCAAATTCCTTTCAACCTTCAGATTCAGAAAAGCAAAACGTTTTTCGAGCTGTATAGCGTACTTTTGTTACACCATTTTCAGTGGCATTTTATTCGATTTCTGTATCGCTGTTACTGGCGCCAATGATGATGTCAGATTTCGCAATATGAGAATCTCTTTTCGCTACCAACATGCTTCAACCCAGTTTATCAAGTTAGTTCTTGTAGCTCTTAACCAGAACACACGACATTGTAAATACAGCCGTTCCCCTCAACAGCCATTGTTCTTCCTCCTGGATCATATCGTCGAACAGCTTTTTTCAAAAAGCTTCAGCAACCCATAAGCTCCACACTTCAAGAGCTTTCTGGATATAAAAATCATCTTATTGTTCTGGAATTTCCAAAATCAGAAAAAACACCTTGCTATGAAGATGCTTGGTAACGTTTTTGAGTTTTCCTGACACCAAAACAGCAAATGTGGTAAACTTTCTAAGTTTCCGACGCAAGGCTGAAACTTTGCTCCGATTTCAGAAAAGCAACAATGTTCAAAGCTGGAAATGAACAATTTGCTGCAGAATCACCAAACGCCTACCTGCATCATCAGGCCTGCGACTTCACTTCGGTTACACACTAAACATGATGTTTCTGTATGGGACACCTTGGGAACACCTTGAAAGACATGGGCTTAGACGGAAGTGTTCTTTTGGAACATTGTTTTGAACACGTGGTGTGTTTTTGGAAGACCATTTTCCTGTTACAAATTGGGAACACATGAGCGGACAAATCGCTCATGTGTTCCTAACTTGTGACAGGAAAATGGTCTTCCAAGAACACACCAGGTGTTCCAAATAATGTTCGGAAGAGAACATTCCCGTCTAAGCCCATGTTTTTCAAGGTGTTCCCAGGGTGTCCCATGCAGAAACATCAAGCTTAGAGTGAACCCAGATAAGTGACGGAATGTTTTTCATACATGTGTGAGACAACGAGCCTTGCCTCAGAAGCCAAAATGACGCTGGAACAGACACATGGCAGCCCAAAATTCTTTGGCCATAGGAAAAATTTAAATTTGTTTTTTATCGTATTTTGTGATCTGAAAGTTTTTCTAGCTCCAATCCAAGGATATCGAAGACTTTAATAATCGGAAATTATTGCTTTGTGTCAAGGTAGCATCCGTGATTGGAGCCAGAAAAAGCTTTAAAGACTAAAACATGATAAAAATAGCAAATTTCATTTTCCTTTTCGGTGTCCAACGACATTTGGGCCAGCAAATTTTCATTTCTGCTATGGTCAAAGCTTTTGGGCTAACCTGTATTAAAGAAAGCGGGAAGAATTTCTCACTAGAGAGACAGAAAGTATAAAATTCCGTCAGGCCGCAGCTGGGGTAGTGGACTAACCGGGACAGCTGCACGGATGCCCCACTTTCAGTCCCCACAGGTCAAGTGATATGATCTCTGCCCGGCCTCCACCCGATCCTCCATCTATATAGTCACAATGCGGTCATGGGGACCCGCAGATTTTCTTGACCTGAGGCCCCAGTAATGCTCGCAAAGTGCCTGAATTTGTGATCACGAGAAACTTTGTTAAAGTGTTCCAAAAACAAAACGTGTGTTCCTAAAAGAACACCTCCCATCTAAGCCCATGTTAAAATATGGTGTTCCAAGCTGAACTTCGGTTCTTCTGCGGAAGAGGCGCAGAATTTGCTGTAAACAATTTTTGGGCCAATATCAGGCCGTAATGAGATCGCCTCCGCAGATTTTGTCGAATCCGGAATACACCGAGAGATCAAATCCGTTTTCGCGACAAAGAAGATTCCCGTTGAAATTTCCCCTGCTGCACCAGCTCAGGGCTGCGATGACTCCCATCCGTGCAGATGTGCGAATATGCCCGTTCGTTTCCGGGTGCATTTTTTATCCGCTTCTCCTTGACTAACCAAACCCACTGTCGTTATTGTGTACAGCGAATAGCATTACGAAGATTACTTTGAACACGCGCATGGCGTGCTTTTGAATTCGCACGGCGTTGCTGGCATCCAGGATTTCGATGGAGACGAAAGCGTGGCGGAAGAAAGCGGAAAACTTTCAATTCTGCGTCGTGAATGTTTTCGCATAAAGTGAGAATCGCCATTTTATGTTGCGCCCATGGTTAGAGGATGGTGTGGGCCTGTTGGAGATATTTTGCATTGCGGCACTGTATGTGCAAAGAGCTCGCGAAAAAATCAACAATGCGAATTACATGATTTGAAAATTCCACGCTTTTAATGACAACACAATTAGAATTGGAGCCGACAGCCTGTCTTCGATTGTAACGGTAATCTTTTCCCCGACGCATCTTGAGTCGCGGCTTCGTACCTCGTTCGAATTGACGCTTAGGTATCTAAACTTTCGAAAGTGATCTCATGGAAATTTTCGGAAGTCCGTTTGGAAGACAATTGGAGAGTGTCTCAGTTCTGTTTTTCCCTGTGTATTCATTTCGTCGCCTCTTACGGGTGGCCAGTTTACAAACCCTGCCGCGACTTTAGATGGCAGGCCCGGGCCCCCACCGAGCATTGTTTTTTCCGAGAGGGGAAAGGGTTAGGTCAGGTTCAGATTGCTTTAGATAAGAAAAAAAATAATTTTCTTTCTTGCGAAAACAGGGCCCCAATCGAGCATTCTTGCACAAAACGCTCTCTGCCATCTAAAGCCGCGGCAGGGTTTGTAAAACCGCTTCCGGGTGCGATTACGAATATTCTGCAGACGCAGAGTGTTGAACTGCGCAGTTGACCTGTTCCGAACATGACCCAAGGTCAAGATCATCAGGAAACTGCTTTTCCATTCCATCGTATCTTGTTGTAGCTGAGTGATCTGCCCGTTGCTCCGCGGGGTGAAGCAAACACCTGGAATTTTCCCATGCGACACCTCTGCTTATTTTGTTGAACTTCCACTGAAGAATTCGCTGCCATGCAATGAGATAACGGCTTGGGAATCGTGACAGAACATCCGGTGTTTGCTTTACCCGGACTAGATCTCTCCGGGGTTATTGATTCCGAAGGTTTTTGCGGTGGAAAAAGCCGATCTCATGTGAGTGGCTAAAACGTTACTCAAATACAATCATAGCTGCTACATTTGGTGTGCTAACCTCCGGAACGTGATCTGCTGTTTCTCCATTTGTTGATTGAAACTACACTCTAAACACGAAGTTCAGTTTGGAACACTACATTTTAACATGGGCTTAGATATAGGAGGTGTTCTTTTAAGAACACTTGGTCTGTTATTGGAACACATTGAGTGTTCCATTTCCAGCAATTTGGAACGCTTAAGGTGTTCCAATAGAACACTTAAGGTGTTCCAAATCGCTCATGTGTTCCAAATCTGTGACAGGAATGGCACAGATGGAACACTCAGTGTGTTCCAAGAACACACCAAGTGTTCCATACATGTTCTTAAAAGAACACTTCCTATCGAAGCCCATGTTAAAACATAGTGTTCCAAACTGAACTTCGTGTTTAGAGTGTAACCAAACCTGCCCCAATCCTGACCATCATTGCCTATGCTTGTTGTCAACCAAATGCTTGATATCCGGCAATAAGGCCGAATAAACGTCCCCGAAGTTGACGTAACCACACGTTGCTAACTGAGAGCAAAGTTAATCCCTTTCATAGTGCATGATATTCTGTGCTGGAAACGGACGCTAGATGTTCTGCGATTGCTGAGGTGTGAATATACAGAGTTTCGCCAAATTTTGACTCCTCGCAGATGCGATTTCCGACAGTTTGCCCGACATTTCGAACAAACGCAGCTTGCAAAGCGGGAAATTTCCTTCACGATGTGCATAATGTACTTTCCCTTTCTTCTCCGAGTCAGTTTTTTTTTGTTCCGGCAAATATTCGTATACAGCCTGCACTGAGTTGACCGAAGTGGACACGAAAAGAAGTTTTGCTTTGTGTGCAAAACGTGACCAATTCGTTGCAATTTGGAGCCATAAACTGTTGAAAGCAGTCCGGCTAATGTTAACAGCTTGCGAAAATACGTAATTTTGCATAAACTTGGCAGAGGCTTTTGAAAAAAAACTGGCAACGAACACTGGCAACGAGGCGTGGACCGCCTCGCAACAGAGGGATGAAAGTCGATTTTTTGTATGGCAAACAATTATTCCAAGAAACATGGAAAACGTGACATGCTACTGCAAAACGAAACTGCCAAACGGATGGCAGCATGCCGACATGTAATGATCGATCACCCGGCAACATTCCATGCCAGCGGATCGGGGGACTGGGATAGAACGGACTGAGGCAGAAGTGGACTGAGGCAGAAGTGGACTGAGGCAGAAGTGGACTGAGGCAGAAGGGGACTGAGATAGAATTGGACAAAGGAGGGAGTTGTTGAGGGAGTTTTTGCAAGGAGGTTTCACCTGACCTGACCTAACCTAACCCGGAGAAATTAAAAAAATCAGCCTCCAAAAATGCAAAAATTCTGCCTCAGTCCACTTCTGCCTCAGTTCGTTCTGCCCCAGTCAACGGTCCCATGCCAGCCACATATTCAAATCAATTTTATTTGCTTCATATTTTCGCAAATGTGTCATGTTGGGTTGCAGTTCGGAATACCTGCCAACATCTGAAAAAAGCTGAACTGGATGAGTTTTCACACACGCTCAAGGACAGGAAGATGAGGACGAAGTAGGTGGGGGATTGGATAGGTTAGGGGAGGTGTGTTGGGATAGGTTAGGTTGGGTTTGGTCAGGTTAGGTTGGGTTTAGTTAGCTTTCTCACAGAGCAATGGTGATGACTCGTTCAGTTCAATGTCGGCAGGTATTCCGAACTGTTACCGCATATTGGTGCGATGATGATAAAGAAACAGACATATAGGCCTACGCAGACACTCAGACATACGGTCATTTTTCCATGTAAATATCACAGAGCATACAACCAGAATAAAGACAATTTACTCATTGACAATAAGACGACATAAACGATTTCAATTATTTCGAAATTCAAAAGGTGGCGAACACCCAAAATGTACCAGAAAATTGATCTTGAAAGGCCTTGCAGAACTCTACGCAAACGAAACATCGCACCAAACCTTTAAGCTGAGATAGAAAATCACAAACAAAACACAAAAAAAACAAGGAAGCCGTTTCAAAAAAGGTCCAGAAAAAGTCCTTCAATTTTTTTGATCGATGATCATATGGCCTCACAATTTGTGGCCCAGACACAGGAAAAGAGTCACATACATACTCGTAATCAACTGCCGACAGATTCTGTGCAACCTCCGGCTGAATCTGTGCAACACCTGCAGCGGAATCTGTGATAACCCCGGCGTAATCAGAGAAACCCCATCGGCAACAAAATGCCATTGCAATCGCAGCAAGAGTGCGGTTGAGACTTGAGAATATCTGATTGCCCAAAATACCCATGTCAGAAATCGTGCGGGAATCAGCCTGGTTTTAGAGCTGCTGTGATGTCATTGAAAACTCATCGCACATGGTATTGACTTTAGTTGTAACGCCGAAAACTTGCATTCACTTATTATAGTCATTTAACCTCATAGAGAATGGTGGCACTTCTCCAATGTCACCATTCTTGTTTTCAGAGCACTTGGCAAGCTCACTTTGGTTTTGTTGGCCAACAAATAGCTACATGCATATCCTTTAGTATCGCGGATCGGGGGACTGGGATAGAACGGACTGAGGCAGAAGTGGACTGAGGCAGAAGTGTACTGAGGCAGAAGTGGACTGAGGCAGAAGTGGACTGAGGTAGAAGTGGACTGAGGTAGAATCAGACAAAGGAGGGAGTTTTGGAGGGAGTTTTTGCATGGAGGTGGCAGCTTACACCTGTCCTAACTTAACTTAACCTAACCTGACCTAACCTAACCCGGAGAAATTGAACAAATTAACCTCCAAAAATGCAAAAATTCTGCCTCAGTCCACTTCTGCCTCAGTTCGTTCTGCCCCAGTCACCGGTCCCTGTATCGCATGATATCCTTTAGCGAGGAAAATTTGAAGAATTCAATACCGTTGCGCATTTGGTGGAAAAGCATTTCTGTCGTTTTCGGAGTAATATTACGAAAGAGATCCAGATTTGTTCAAGTCGCAACTCCATGGGCAGAAATTCCCTGGAAAAGGAAAACATCGACAGTGCGATTACTGAAGGTCGCGTGGGTAAAGAATTGGTTGTGGCAAAATTTTCAGAAAAGGACAAAGGCTTCTGCATTCAGACTCATTCCAAGCTCTGGAACACACTTTTTTCAATGATCGAAATCAGTCTTCTCGCTGCTTATTGTCACACATGAACTTCCCTCGTGCAAAAACAGGAACTTCCCTTCATTCAAAAACAGGAACTGCCCCTCGAGAAAGACAGAAACTGCCGCTCGTGAAAACATAGGAACTGCCCCTCGTACAAGGGCAGGAACCGAATCGTGCAAAGACAGAAGCTGCCCATCGGACAAAGACGAGAGCTGCCCTTCATAGAAACGTGGGAACAGCCCCTTGTACACGTAGAATGGCAGAAATGTCTCTCGTGCAAAGACACGAACTGCTCCTAGTAGAAAGACATGAGCTGCCCCTCGTACAAAGACAGAAACTGCCCCTCGTACAAAGACAGAAACTGCCACTCGAACAAAGACAGAAACTGCCCCTCGTACGAAGAAAGGATCTGCCCCTAGCACAAAGAAAGAAACCGCCCTTCATATTTTCTCAGGAACTGCCCCTCGTACAAAGACGGGAACTGGGAACTGCCCCTCGTACAAAGACAGTTACTGCCCTTCATACAAAGACGGGAACTGCTCCTAGTAGAAAGACATGAACTGCCCCTTGTGCAAAGACAGGAACTGTCCCTCGCACAACACAGGAACTGCCCCTCGCACAAAGACAGAAACTGCCCCTCGTCAAAAGACAGCAACTGCTCTTCATAGACGACGGGAACTTCACCTCGTAGAACGGAAGAAACCGCACCTTGCACAAGGAAAGGAACTGCCCCTCGCAGAAAATAAAAAAAACTCTCGTAGAATGGCAGAAACTGCCCCTCGTGCAAAGACAGAAAATGTCCCTGGACACAAAGACAGGAACTGCCTCTCGTACAGAACTTCCCTCTTTCAAAGACAGAAACTGCCTCTCGTACAAAGACAGAGACTGCCCCTCGTACAAAGACAGAAACTGCCCTTCATAGAAAAACGGGAACTGCGCCTCTGGAATGACAGAAACCGCCTCTCGTACAAAGACAGGAACTGCCGCTCGTACAAAGACCGAAAATGTCCCTGGACACAAAGACAGGAACTGCCCTTCGTACGGAACTTCTCTCTTTCAAAGACAGGAACTGCCTCTCGTACAAAGACAGAGACTGCCCCTCGTACAAAGACAGAAACTGCCCTTCATAGAAAAACGGGAACTGCGCCTCTGGAATGACAGAAACCGCCTCTCGTACAAAGACAGGAACTGCCGCTCGTACAAAGACCGAAAATGTCCCTGGACACAAAGACAGGAACTGCCCTTCGTACGGAACTTCTCTCTTTCAAAGACAGGAACTGTACCTCAGACAAAAACAGGAACTACCCCTCGTACAAAAACAGGAACTACCCCTCGTACAAAAACAGGAACTACCCCTCGTACAAAGACAGGAACCGGTCCTCCTACAAAGACAGGAGCTGCCCCTCGTACAAGACAGCCCCAAGAAGACGCAATGACAAGCATAACCCCTCGTACAAAGACAGAAATTGCCTCTCGCACGAAGACAGCAAGACAGAAATTTACCCTCGCGCAAAGACAGGAACTACCCCTCGTACAGAGACAGGAACTGCCCCTCACCGTTAATTTGAACCGTGAAGGAAAGGTTTCAGGGAAGACAAACGTTGCGGAAGTTCATGCATGCACGGGCCAAACGTCAGGTCCAATTTTTGGCAATTTATGACCGGGTGTAAAAAAAAGCTTCGGAAACTGGAAATTTAGCTTAAAACCTCTGTTTGAAATTTTTTATGTCTGCCAATAAATGTCCATTGTTATAAAACGGCCGGCACGGACTCAAATCTTACTGCTTTTGCGTTTTTTCTTTTTCCTGTGAGCTTCTTTCTGTTGGCTCAGATTGTCCACAGTTGCGTTTAAGCCTTCCAACCTTTCGGCACTGCTGATCGCTTGCTGCAAACGCTTCTCGCCCTTCAGTTATCGAGTGAAGTTCTGTCCATAACTCCGGTTGGGCCTTTTTCAGTGCACTGCATCCAATGGCTTTCAATTGGCGAAGAAAATGCACACTGCTTCAAACCCCTTTCAGATGATCGCGTATCAGCTTTTTTCGATTTGTGGGTCCAAGCCTCATCTGCGCGAACTTACGCGTCTGGCTTAAAAGTATAAGCTCGTAGGTATTAAGTGCTATTTTTCTTTTTTTGGCTATTCAATTTTTGGGGGTGAATCCGCCGAACATGTACTTACAATCTCGTACACTCTAAACTTTAGGTTTCGTTATGGAACACCTTGGGAACACCTTTTTGGGAGTGCTCTTTTCGGAACATTGTTTGGAAGACCTGCATGGTGTGTTCTTGGAAGACCATTTTCCTGACACACATTTGGAACACGAGCGATTTGGGACAGTTCATGTGTTCTTAATCGCTCATGTGTTCCAAATTTGTGACAGGAAAATGGTGTTCCAAGAACACACTACGTGTTCCAAACAATGTTTCGAAAATTACACTCCCATCTAATCCCATGTTAGAAAAGGTGTTTCCAAGGTGTACTATACCAAAATCTCAAGTTTAGAGTGTATGTTGATACCTGTACCACAGTGTCTTGGAGTATCTTGGCCAATCAGTCAAATACACATTCCCCTCCTAAACTCTCCAAGCGACAAAGTTCGTTCCAAATGCAGGTGCCATCTGGAATCAACAGTAGCATGGACCGAAAAACATACGGCATTCGTGCAACGCGTGAAATTGCATCAAACCCTGTTGAAATTGGACGAACCCTTTATGCCTGGTCCTTTGACATTTCTCCAATGTTTGAGGACTTATTTCGGAGCATGCACAATTTGTCAGGCAAAAAACAATCGAAAAATGCCCACTGAATATAGCCTAATTTAAAAAAAAGAAACTTTGAACACCTGATTCAGCAGCCACCTGACTTTCTGACCATGACTTTTGTGACTTTGACCGCGACCGACTCAAACTGTTACCGTCTGCAGTTTCCAATTGATTTTTTTTATTAGATTTAGGTAGACACGTGCCTTAGCGTGTTTCAGGTCAGCATCACTATCATCAGCACAACAGCCGGTGGGTATAAAAGGTCGTCGCTTACAGTTGACTGCCTCGAGTTTGCCAGGGGGATCAGAAGCAGTCGCAGTGCCACCATCCATCGCCAAATCAGCTCAACAGTTTCAGCGTTGTTCAGTTCTGTTCCGCAGAAGTAACGAAATTCTAGGTGAGTTCTTGAGTTCTGTCCACGTCTGCAACAGTCCCTTCGGCTTGGTCTACACTGTAAATTGGGGCTTTCCGTTTGCGACTCTTTGTCAACACATACAGGGTCAACAAAAAAGCGTGGTCTACCGTTTGGAAAACGCTATTTAGAGTGTTGTTTTGTGGTCCCGTTCTCACATTGCTGCCATGTCGCGCTGTGATGAGTTACGCAAGTGCGTCGGAATTGCAATCATTTGAGCAAGTTGTTGCGCAAGTTTACCACCAGGTGCAAGTTCTAATTTGCATTGCATTGTTGCAGGTTGTAATTGCAAAATGCCATACTTGCAATTATGCTGGCACAAGTTTCAGCTTGCTGCACTTGCTACAATTGCTGCAGCAGTTACAACAAAACTAGCAAAAGCAAACGGGGTTTTGTAAAATGTGAGAACCATACGAGATGCAAGAAAGATTCGTAAGATGCATACACAGGCTTCTGCTCCTTTCAAGTCTGAACTGCAAGTTTCTTGGACAATGTAGGCTCTAGACGGAACAAAAATCACAATGTTAGTTCAATAAAATTGCATTGTCGTGTGGTGTTAAATTGAAATTGCGAATTTCACTTGAAAATTTCTCGTACACTTATACAAATTACACTTGCAATTGAATTTGTATAAGCAACACTTGCGCAAATTACCCTCAGAAATTGCACTTGTAAATTGCAGTTGCTAATGGTGTTTGGCACTTGCATATTTTAAAAAAGGCACCTGTAAATTTCACTTTCAAGCTGCACTTGCAAATTGCATTTGAAAATTGCGCTTGCAACTTGTCTTGTAAACTTCGCTTGCAAATTGAACTTGCAAATTGTTGCACTTGTAAAGTGCACTTACAAATAACATCGTCTTGTAACTCCCAAGTGTATTTTTGCGAATTATAGGCTCATTGCATATTGCACATGGAAACTTCACTTGTAAATATTACACTCACGAACATCGCAGTTGTAAAATGCACCGGCAATGTATAGATACACTTGAAGATTTCACTTGCAAACTGCACTTATACATGGCACCTACAAATTGCACTGGTAAATTATATGTATTTGCACAGTTACACTCAAGAAATTCAATTGTTTGTACTTGCAAACGGCACATGAAAATCTGCGCTCGCTATTCAGACAGGACCTTTTGTAATTGCGGTTTGAATTTCCCTAAGTGGTCAGAACTGGCGCAAATGTGTTGAATTTGGGTGTGGAGTTCCTTCAGGCAGTGCCCTGCGTCCCCTCACTTTCCTTCTGCAACTTTCGGGACGTGATTTTCGCTTTGTCTCCCCTTTTTGGCCAAGCCTGCATGGTCCCTGTCCCCCTGCCCTCACTCTCCATTGCTTGTTCTCAACCTACTGCTTGTTATCCGCTCATAAGGCACAGAAAACGCCCCCAAAGTTCTCGAGCTTGGCTGCTGGTTGTGAAGCTCATCCATCTGTCCAGTGCTTCGGCACTCGTCATATGCGAATATCTTTTTTCCCTGCAATCGAGTTTGGCTTGTGTATGTGTGTCTATCGGCTGGATTCCCAATTGTAACTCACCCTCAAATTCAACTCAATGATAGATTTGTGATGCGAAAATTTAATTTCTATGCGCAGCGCTAATTCCTTTTCCATTGTTGCGAAAAATGAATCCGTCTGTTGAATTGGCAATTGTTTGTGTTTTCTTTCCCAATCGACTTGATTGATCTGTCACCGTAACTCTTGTTATTGCTTTGAAATAAGAAAATAATAATAAAAATAATTATAATAATCTGTTCCAGGTTTCCAACATATTTCTAGCAGTCATCATCCGAAGCGACACATATTTTCACCGTTTTTTCGCAACTGCACTTCAAAGCATCTCGCACGCTGTTTTCTTGATCTTTTGATTCACAAATATCTTCATTGAAAACAAAGTAAATTTGATTCTTCTTTCTTGAAAATATTTCCAAGTCAAAATGAACGCCGCTTCCACCGCTGTTGCGTTCGCTCTGCTGGCTGTGATCGCTGCACAAGCAGCAACCTACCCGCAATACGCATCGCCAACGCCAAGCTACCCTTCACCAAGTTACGCCTCGACGAGTTACCCCTCGCCGAGCTATCCTTCCCCGAGTTACGCGTCCTCAAGTTACCCCTCGCCGAGCTATACGGCACCGGCGCCAAGTTACCCATCTCCAAGTTACCCATCACCGAGCTACAACAAGCCCAGCTACCCTTCGCCAAGTTACCCATCCCCTAGTTACCCATCCCCAAGCTACCCATCACCAAGCTACCCATCTCCAAGCTACCCATCTCCTAGCTACCCATCCCCAAGCTACCCTTCCCCGAGTTACGCCGCATCTCCTAGTTACCCATCTCCAAGCTACCCTTCTCCTAGCTACCCTTCTCCTAGCTACCCATCCCCAAGCTACCCATCCCCGAGCTACCCATCACCAAGCTACCCATCACCAAGCTATGCCTCACCAGGTTACGCCAAGAATGCTTATGCACCAGGCTACCCATCACCAAGCTATGGCTACTCTTCTTCTTCTAGCTATCCATCACCTAGCTACCCATCACCTAGCTACTCATACTCATCGTCAAGCTACTAAAACGTTCACAGCAGGGGGCCGGCTAGAGTGTTGAAAACAAAGATTGTGGTGTGAAAATCAGAGACAACTCAATTAAAACGTGGCACATGAGCATTTCACAAATAAAAAAAGTCAAAATTTAAACTAGGCAGAGCATCTAAGAGAAACTAAAATATGCACACAATGACTTTGTGACCCTTGAGGTTCAATTTAGAGTGGCAGAGGGCGTAAGGACGGCAATGCTCAAAATAATGGAAGGTCTGGGGGCAGGGAGTTACCACCAGAGCACCGAGGAGTTGAGTGCCGAAATACTCAAAAATTGGGTCAATTTAGGACATAAATTGCTCACAAAATTTGACTCTGTTTTTCCTCATTCAGCAGGGGTATTTCTAACTGTCTCAGTTGCAACTTCCAAAAATGAGATTGCTTCCAGTTGATGGGCTGCTTAAATCGTCCGGTTGGCACAACCAAAAGACACCCAATAAAGGCTCATTTCACGACCTTTGTTATTTTTATTCTAGTCAACATGAGGTTCGAAATTGTGTCGCTCTTTTTGGCTAGCGCTCTCGTTGCACAAGTCACTTGCGTGCCTCAGTACGGATACTCAAAGCCGTCCTACTCGGCACCGGCACCGTCTTACTCTGCTCCTTCTTACTCTGCACCTGCACCATCTTACTCTGCACCTTCATACTCAGCACCAGCTCCGTCCTACTCGGCACCAAGCTACTCAGCTCCAGCACCAAGCTACAAAGCACCAAGCTACTCCGCTCCTGCCCCTAGTTACTCCGCTCCAAGCTACTCTGCACCAGCTCCAAGCTACAAGGCACCGAGCTACTCTGCCCCGGCTCCAAGCTATTCGGCTCCAGCTCCAAGCTACTCAGCCCCAGCACCCAGCTACTCAGCCCCGGCACCTAGCTACTCTGCTCCAGCTCCAAGCTACTCTGCTCCAGCTCCAAGCTATTCTGCTCCAGCTCCTAGCTACTCTGCTCCAGCTCCAAGTTACTCTGCTCCAGCACCTAGTTACTCTGCTCCAGCTCCAAGCTACTCTGCTCCAGCTCCAAGCTACTCTGCTCCCGCACCTAGTTACTCAGCTCCAAGCTATTCAGCACCAGCACCAAGTTACTCGGCTCCAGCACCAAGCTACTCAGCTCCAGCACCTAGCTACTCTGCCCCTGCTCCAAGCTACTCAGCTCCGGCACCTAGCTACTCTGCTCCCAGTTACTCCGCCCCGGCTCCTAGCTACTCGGCCCCGGCACCAAGCTACTCAGCTCCAGCTCCAAGCTACTCCGCTCCAGCTCCAAGCTACTCTGCTCCAGCTCCAAGCTACTCCGCTCCAGCTCCAAGCTATTCCGCCCCAGCTCCAAGCTACTCCGCTCCAGCTCCCAGCTACTCAGCACCTAGTTACTCAGCACCAGCTCCAAGCTACTCTGCACCAAGCTACTCTGCTCCAGCTCCGAGCTACAAGGCACCAAGCTACTCAGCACCAGCTCCAAGCTACTCAGCACCTAGTTACTCGGCTCCAGCTCCGAGCTACAAGGCACCAAGCTACTCAGCACCAGCTCCGAGCTACAAGGCACCAAGCTACTCAGCACCAGCTCCTAGCTACAAGGCGCCAAGCTACTCGGCTCCGAGTTACCAACCACCATCATACTAGATCTCCAACACAAGCAGAAAGTCAGGCGACTGGAAGGGAATGTGATAGCATGACCCTTGGCAGAGACAGGTATGTTAGAATGTCGAATAGATACCGTTGATTTAGTGGATAATTTGATTTGGATCATTCTTCTCGCGTGTGTCGGTCATCTCAGTCCCCATATTATTTCGGTTACAAATTCAGTTCGAATGACAACTGATTTTTAGGCTGATTTTTGGAAGTCATTTCCGCCAGTACTATCTCTGCACGATCGACTCAGGGCGAAATCGGGCGCAAGTTGCAAGCCAGCTTTTCACACGTCAGATCAAATTGGGAACCCTTTGAGACGGACACAGAGCTGGATACTCATATAAAATCGGCCATTGTCAAAAGGTCGCAAGTCCGTAATTTGGCGGTTGAGTATTCGGTCATCGGTGCATTGTTGCGCTCGTGGCCACAAGAATTCGCAGTTTGCAATCAGAATGGAAGTGGCCCAATGCGAATTGCGAGGGGCAAGGGGTAGATGTCCATACTGGGCTGGGCGCCATCCCTCACGATTGCAAACGGGGGGTTCCGCACGACAATGCGACCATTGCCCACGACATAAAAACATGGACCTGTAACCTTTTGATTCTGAGCGACAGACTGAGCGATTGCTGTGGTTGCCATCTCGCACACACTGGATCGACGCAATCAGTTTTCTAGACAGGGGCTAAACACTCCGTTGTGATGTGTGTTGCATACCCGATTGGTAAAACAGGGGCTGAAAACGGATCGGGGGACTGGGATAGAACGGACTGAGGCAAAAGTGGACTGAGGCAGAAGTGGACTGAGGAAGAATTGGACAAAGGAGGGAGTTTTGGAGGGAGTTTTTGCATGTAGGTGGTAGCTTACACCTGTCCTAACTTAACTTAACCTAATCTGACCTAACCTAACCAGGAGAAATTAAAAAAAAATCAGCCTCCAAAAATACAAAAATTCTGCCTCAGTCCACTTCTGCCTCAGTTCGTTCTGCCCCAGTCGCCGGTCCCCGAAAAACGGCTCTTTTCGGTCACTTGACGACCATACCGTGAGAAGTTAAACTCTGGATTATTGCGAAACTCGAATTTGTCTAAATACGGAGTTGAACTCCCAACGGATATCGGAAAACATTAGCATTATCACGTGGCCACCCATGCCCAGATCCAAACTGCCGCGTTCCGTTCAGGAAAGCGCTTCAAGAATATCTGCTCGGTTGGTCAACGGCATTATGCATGTCCCACTCGGTTTCACAATGATCGCAGCGCGTTTCTCATGGAGATTTTTGAAAAGCGCTTTTCGCTGCGTCTTGCTGTGCCTGCCGAATATTTTGCAAAACTGTGCAGTCACTTGACAACCTCTGCTATTTGCTAGTTTTCAATCTTCTCTTGTGGGGCTATTTCTACAGATTTCAGGTTCAAATTGGGCAGGCTGCCTGCTGCAGGTGTTATCCATTCGAATTGGAACAAACTCCACTCCAAGCTTCCAGAGTTGCTCCAAAACTGCAATGCACTTTTCTGGGGTTGCTCCAAAACTGCAATGCACTTTTCTGGGGTTGCTCCAAAACTGCAATGCACTTTTCTGGGATTGTCAAGTAACATCTGGGAAACCCTGTAAAAGATTCAGAGCGACAATTAAATGGGAAAAACACATGTATGAGAATAGTAACGGCGGAATTAGTGTACTCAAACATGTGTTTTTTCAATTTAACTGTTTCCTCCGAAACTTTTTTTCTTGTCTTTTTACTCTTTTGCAGGAGGTAGAAATCAAAGCGTCAGATTTCAACGGAGCTCTCTGGAGCTGTCAGATTTTCACCTCGCTTAGTAGAGGATCTTTAAATTCTACAGCACAGACTTTTTCCTAAAATCACAGTCGCAATTTTACATACAGGATGTTTAAAAAAAAACCGCGCAACCGCAAATCTTGCATGCAGCTCAATATTTCGAGGGTCATTTTCGATGTCCCAACGTTTGACGTTTCGTTTTTATTTTGTTAATTTGTTTAATTTTAATTTCTTTCGACCTCTTGGTTACCATAGTATACCTCTTGGCAAAGCTATAAAGCCCTCATTGTATCTCAGTTCGTACCAAGTGCATGCATGACTTTGCAGAAATTGTTTAAATAACAGTCAGAAATTTATTCAGTCAGTAATTGTTTAATTATGCCTTGCCCCTTTTGCGTGTGCAACGCGGAAAATGAAGTTTGCCTGTTGCATACGCAGAAGGGGCACAGAAGAAATAACATGTCCTCTAGCCCCTCTGAAACAATCTGCTATGCAACATGCATGGTTGAAATTTGTCGTGTTGCATACGCAGAAGGGGCAAGCCAGAAATCTAATCATTTTTACTGTGTTTTCACATTTCCTGTCTGCACAGACATGCATGCAATTGCACTCACTGAAACACCATGGGAGCTCTGTGGCTTTGCTGCCCCGATGGTAACCAAGAGTCCTAGAGTCCTAAGTCCGAAACAAAATAAAAAAACAAAAACGTCGAAGTTTGGGACATTCAAAATGACCGGCGGAAATGTTGAGCTGCATGAAAAATTTCAGATTGCGCGGGTTTTTTGAAACACCCTGTATGTGAGTACATGAATTCTAAACTGCCACTATGCATTAATTCCACCGCTACTGGGGCCTATACAGCAATGTGAGCAATGTATACCGATCTTTGAGAATAGTTAGGTGACCATCAGCGTTTGAAAATATCTGACGAATAAAAATGAATTGGATTTATAAGTATGTCACTTGAAATCTGCGATCTGAGCTCCATCATGTGCTGAGAGACCACAAAATGACACATCGAGCAAATATTTTCTCTGGTGTTTTCCTGTTCCATTGCGGCTGCAGCTGGCGTAAAAAAGGGGTAATTCTGTAGAAGTTGTGAGAAGAAAAACTTAACCTTAACCTTAACCTTCCGACACCAAAATAAAAAGGTTCTGCAAGGACAAAAAGTTTGCAAGGGCAGCATTGCGTCGAAGGCAGGAATTGAGGACGCTGAGGCCGCGAAGTATTGGAACTGACGCAGCTATACTCGTTCACGACAAATCTTTCAATACAGATTTCAGTTCAGAGCAGATTGTTATCGAGTTTTCCAATGACAGAACCTTGAAAGTGTCGACCTTTTTTATGTCATATTTCTCTTTGCATCTCCTTCAGGTTTGCAACATCTTGGAATGTAGAGACAGAGGTCTTCAACTTGGAACATCAGAAGTCAAAGGTCGAATTGGATCAGTTCTTGAAGCTGATCGCCTTTCCAACAGCGTTCGCTATTCTCCTTGCACTACTGCCGCTTGATATCGTAACAGATTAAGTACTCATCTAGTCATCTGCCGCATAGCGTGAATCCTAACTGCCTGTCGAGCCGCCAACTGAGCACCGTTTGCGACTGGAATGCCTTGCCTGCCCTGACTGCTTTGCTGAGCGCAGCAACAATTCACCGGACCTTCAACAATACGTTAAATCTCAGAATTGAATTGCTTTTTGCATTTATTTTTTCTTGCCTCCCTCCCTCCCTCTCCTTCCCTCTGACTTAGAAATTATAGTTTCCTTTTCTTCTGTTTTTGTTTCCTGAACCCCCGGCATTTCCCTGCTTTTGATCCCACCCTGTACCAACGGCAAAACTTTACGGCTTTAAAACCGAGTGATTTTGATTTGGTTTTTATGATTGACTTGTTTTTTAAATGATTTTGAAAATCAATAACAAATTTGGTCTTACTGCAATCGAATAAAGGTTGTTGTCTTTTGTAGCGTATAATAAGTTCACTCTCATACAGCTCATTCCACTTGAAGATATGAACTGAGAATGCTTCACACTCTTCCATTTAAATACACACAAAAACTTCAATTTCTATGCATGAATTTTTCGATCGAGTTTTCGTTGTTGAAAGAATTCTGGATTCTCTCTGAGCACACTTGGGAGCATTCTTAACTCATATCTTCAAGTGGAATGAGGAGTTACCCTGGTTTAGATTTGTGGTCATGCAAAAACTGTCCGAACTATACTCGTTATTGCACTTGAAGGTACAGTCAAATGACTCCCTTAATTCAGGTATACCTACATTGGATCATGCAAGGGAGTAAGTGTTTGTGTGGCTGTACATGTCTGGTATCAAGGATGTGCCGTGCATGACCATGGCTGCGGCATTCTCTCATGTGGGATGTAGAGTACGTTGCAAAAAACCTGTTACATATACAGGGGGAATGGGAGATGATGATTTCCATTTGCAAAATACTTGTTACACATAGGGAGACGTAGTGGAAGAATGTGATTTCCTTTTGCAAAATACTTCTAACACATATTCGGCCGTATTCCCCATTGCAACTCACCCTCAGGTGCCACTCAATAACCAATTCAATGGATAGATTTGTGCTGTGAAAATTTCATTTCTATGCACAACGCTCATTCCTGTTGCATTGTTGGAAAAATGCATCCCTCTGTTGAATTGGTTATTGAGTGGCACCTGAGGGTGAGTTGCAATGGGGAATACGGCCGATTGGCTTAGATGGGACAATCAACGAACAAGAATTACTATGCTGTCAACAACTACACTGTCAAATTTCATTCTTTGTTGTCCCATCTAAGCCAATATGTGTTAGAAGTATTTTGCTAAAGGAAATCACCTTCATCCATTACGTCTCCATATGTATGTGTAACAAGTATTTTGCAAATGGAAATCATCATCTCCCATTCCCCTTTTTACGAGTATGTAACAGGTTTTTTGCAACGACCTGTACAAACTTCGAATGCTCTCAAGTCTGCTTGGAGTAAAACCAGAATTCCTCGCAACAATGCATGGCCGAAAACTGTCGATCCGGCACAGAAATTAAAATTTCGCTGTGTAATTTAAATGCAAATGAGTTTGGGCATTTTAAGTTTGAATCTTCAACGGGCAATTATAGATACATTGAAAGAAATTTTAATATCTAATTGCACAGACTGACTTTGTTCTGAATAAACGGCGGAGAGATCACCTCATTTCATCCATTGATTTGTTTCAGGGGGTGAAATGCCAGATTTCCAGCTGCGATCTGATGTTTGCAATGAATATCATCGTAGAAGTCAACAAAACTTGTCATTTCACCGGTAGATTCCCATGGGTAAATGTCCATAATGTGCTCTCCGAGGCCTGGAATTTCTTAACCTTTTTAAGTCCAATTAAAATCAGCTGTTTCGTCACCAAATCTTGGACGCCATTAGTGGTGCTCTGCTTTCCACTTCAGACACAAGCATGTGGATTGGCCACCAAGTCCAGAGCGCCACATGGGGGCTCTGCTCCT
>JASGXE010007446.1:0-18946 GCA_030068105.1 Sinentomon sp. SZTP_YWyxl | reverse complement strand
AACACATCAGCAGAGAGGCTGCTAAGTGTGTGTCAAATGATTTTGAAGTTGCAAAACATCACTTGGAAGTCTTTTCTGTCTTTTTCAAATGAGGAGGAATCCAAGGAATGGACAGAGACAGTTAATGACTCAAGATGTGCCACACAGAAAAGAAAAGTTAGCGTTTTGCAACAGAAACTTATGGATCTCATTTGGACAGAGTACCTATGAGTGAACCTTATATCCATTGTGATGGTTGCCGTCCTCTCTCATCTGTCAATGCTTCCACTTCAGAATGATATGCTTTTCATCAGCACGAACCAATTTCAAATCTCTCAGATTTCACACTTGTCATCTCAGTTGGTCCAAGGAATTTGTACTGGGCCACATCTATTGAAGAAACCATGTGTCAGTCTTGGCCAGTTGATTTTCTGACACACCTTTTTTGGATTGACGTTGAAAGAGAGACCTTAACCTGAGCTTGAATTCCACACTCAATCACTCATCACCATCATCATATTGCTCTCAAAGACCGTCCAAACAAACTGAAAAATCAACTTCCTCCAAACTCTTCTATTGCCCAGAACGACACAATTTGTTCATTGAGGTCTGACCAACCCATGGTTTCGAATCACATCTGTTTGATGTGGTCAGTGATCTTTTTGTATGTCTTTAATTCGACTCCAAAGGAATTCAATTAAAAAAGCAGTGGTTTTTTAAAATGGATTCAGCTGATAGCTGTAGAAAGATGCTTTTTATAATGAGTAACGGGACAGTCAGCTGATGCTTCACACATTTTTGAGGTGCATTAAGCACAAACCTGTTGGGAGCCATTTTCTTACTTTCGCAGTTTCACATGCACCAAACAACTGACCAATCACGTTTTCTAGTAACCTTTTCCTATGACCCCCTGCCCATCCCAATGCATGAATGAAAATAGCCAGTGGGTGGGGCAAGGATCGAAGATAAGAACATGCAGTTTCATTCATGTCCTGTGATGGATCCTTTATGACAAATTTTAAAATTTCAGAGTTTCTCTAGTTTATGGTTTCCAGTGTGAAGACTGAATCCGACGTCTCCTCTCTCTGCCTTGAAAAGAACTTTCATTGTGCATTGCTGGCAGGCCTGCCACTTGTCCTATAAATCCTATATTTTTTGAATTTGTCCTATAATATCCTATAATTCCTATTTTATTTTTGTGTCCTATATTTTTGGGAAAGACCAAAAAATTTGTTTGCCAGCCAGTGATTTTAGATGACACTAAGATGTTGTCAAAGCAAAAAATAACTTTTGGGTGAAGTATAAATTCTTGTATTTTGTTTCATTTTTCGTTAACCAACTGCATCAGCAGATTTTTTGCAATTGGGTCCCAGGGACTCACTCTCAATATGCTTGCCATAAGGTAGGTTACACCAAAAAAGCTGTAAATAATAGATCATAGGGGGCCTATATTTTTATTTCAATTTTCATTATCTCTTTTCTTTTAGAGCCTGCATTTGCAATAATTTAGAAGTGCCATGCCCGACAGGAACACGAAGGGCAATACTTCTAATTGGGTTCATACCTACATCTGACATTAATGGTCGCAAAATTAGAGATTGGCTGACACCAGTCGAGAAGGATCTAATTCTGATGTCGCATGTAAACTCTGCAAAGGAAAAACATTTAATGTTATGTCAGGAATGGTGGCATCTCACAAATAAATCAATATGCCAGTGGAAAGAAACACAAGGATGCTGCAAACACTTTTTTTTCTAAGTCCCAGCTG
Organism: Sinentomon sp. SZTP_YWyxl; assembly: GCA_030068105.1. Classification (NCBI taxonomy): domain Eukaryota; kingdom Metazoa; phylum Arthropoda; class Protura; order Sinentomata; family Sinentomidae; genus Sinentomon; species Sinentomon sp. SZTP_YWyxl. Next base: position 17,199 of record JASGXE010007446.1, on the reverse strand, counting down.
AAGTTTTCTTTTGAGGCAGGCAATGAAGGATCGACCAAGATTCGACTGGTCTCCAGCAACTAACTCTGTGGACAAGTCTGCATCTGGTTCCAGTGGTGAGTCAACTAGAAGAAGTATTGTGATCAGTGATGCAGAGAGAGTGGCACGTGCAGAGATCATTTGGTGTCTTAAGACGGTGGATGGCGGGCTGTCATTTCAATTCTCCCATGATATTGTCGATGTTTTTCAGAAGATGTTCCCGAATGAAGTGTCCAAGGCGTTTTCAATGGGCAAAAGCAAGCTAAGATAAATGTGGTGTTTGGCCTTTCACCATATTTCCACGAAAGACTCATTCAAGATGTCATTGATTCTGACACCTTCTTCGTGATTGCATTTGATGAGCAAGTAAACCAAACAATGAAAAAACAACTTGATATGCACATCACATATTACAGCGAATCGATGAATCTCAGCATAAAGAGATTTTTGGCGACGAAAATGATTGGCCATGGAACTGCGGAGATCCTGAAGGCAGCCATTTTGAAGGAAATTTTGAAAGACAACGGCCTAGACATACGTCGTTTAGGCCTACCTACTCATGATTGGGTGTGATTACCCTAACGTAAACAACTCGAGTCAAAATCGAAAGAACTTGATGTGGTTGATAAGAAGCTGCTGCAACTGTCGAAAAAGCGTTGATTCGGATGATTGTTTAATTTTGTATCTGTATTTTGTGTTTGGGATATAAAGAAATAGGCCTATCTTAAATGATTAAATATAGTAACTTGTTCTTCTTATTGGTGATGGAAAGGGGTGGCTAAAAGGGGAGGAGGAGGCCATCACTGCGATATTTACTGATTTGATATTACTAATCTGCAATTTTAAATTGTCCTATATTTTTAACTTGTCCTATATTTTTGTCCTATTTTTTGCCTGGATCATCCTATATTTTTTTCTGTGTTGAGTGGCAGGCCTGTGCTGGTTCCCTTCAACTTCTACCTCCCTCCAGCTCCTTTTCCCCTCTCTGTTTCTCCAGCTTTTCTCCTCGGCTCCTTTTTGTCTTTCCTTTCCTCTCTCCCCTCTCCATCCCACTCTTTCTCTTCTCTCTCTCCCACCTCTTCCTACCATTCTCAATGTCTACCAAATCAATGCTTCTATTTTCAGCTGGTCTTCATCAAATTTTCAACACAAAACTCTTCCATTTTTCATGATTTTTATTGGGGCTGGAAGAGTTGAAAAGAGGAATTGGAAAAATGTGGCAAATCCTTTTGCACTGGTGCATCTCATTATTGGTATGCTGCAGAATGAAACTAGGGTTACAGTCAACCTGTAAACAAAAAAAAGGGATTTTTGTATGGAAAATGGTCCTTTATCATGCTGTTACGACAGGGTTGCTTGGTACCAGCCTGGATTACTCTGGATTTTTGGTGGGCCTGGAAAACTCAGGTAATTTTGAAAAACACCCTGGAAAAACCAAAAAAGTTGGGGAAATAAAAAAATGGAAATAGTCAGGGAATTCTCATCATAATTAAAGGTTCTTGGGAATCTTTTCCAAGAAATGGCCATTCTTGCTCAAAACAAACAGTAAAATGCAAAAATTATCTTCGTATCCCCTTTCCGAGGCTCCACTGAGGCTCCACAAGAGGCAGTCCCAGACCACACATTTTGGCCACTCACACATCATGAAGGTAGTTATCAACTTTTCTGTTTTCGATGTCTCAGTGTAGGCTAGTGAGACAAAAGTGTAGCTTTCTACAAGTATTCAAAGGCTTATTTTGCAAATTTTTGTGGTTATTTTTTCCAAGAAACAGACTTCTCGCCTGGAAGCTAAGAAAAAAAGATCAAAAGCTTCTTGGAAACCCCTTGTTTGGGACTTCACCCCCTTGAACTCGACACAATATATTTTGGCCACTCACCAATGCTGTCGTGTGGCTTTCTTTATTTTTTTGTGCCAAAAGGGCCAGACATTTATTTGCTCAAGTAGGAATCAAATTGCTTATTTTTGAAATGTTCATGTTTCTTGTCCAAGAACATCAATTTTACGCCAAAAATTCATGGAAAAATTCAATTTTGACTTGGCTTCTGGTATGGACTGCTTCCACCCCAATCTTGGCTTCACCCAGATCAACCGCAGAAGCTTCTCACAAGGCAGAGGACAGAGCAGAGAAATTAATTGATTTCTTCTTCAAACCCATTTCTCGTTTGCATGTGAATTTTCAGTGGGATGCAAATTGAGAGTTCAAATTGAGTGATGATTCTTTGAAGTTTCCCCAGGTTTCCCACAATGGGTTAATGAAACATAATCATTTCTCTTCTGAGATGTCCACTGGTCGCATCATAGTAGGTTTTTTATGGACCAGACAGGGCCTAAAAAGGACTATGCAAACAAAAATCTGAAAGTGTGTAAATTCTTCTGGATACCTACGCCACTGCATACCATTTTTTGCTTTAAAGTTTGTCTTAAAAGAAGCCTTTCCTGCAGATGCAGAGCATACTGACCATCCAATCGTCATTGTTCTGGGAGTGGTTTTCAGGATGCAATTTTTGGAATATTCCTTGACTTCTGGGGGACTTCGCCCTGCAAATTCCCCATGCAAATCCCCCATCTGGTATCTCCTCAGGGGGATACTGCCACTGGGCCTCCCTCGAGGTCTATGGGCACTATAGGACCAGAGTCTTGCGTTTAACATCCCTGGGTGCAGGGGTTCAGAGCCTGCAGCACCCTGGAAAAATGGATTGAAGGCTCTGCAAAACCCAGGAAATCTTCCAAAATATCTTCAGAATGGCAGCAACCTGGGAGATGGGAAAGTCAGGAAATTTCTAAAAAATTTGGGAAAATGACAGAATGCTGGGTGTTTCTGCCAAGAAACATCTATTTTTTATTTAGTAGGTAACCTGAATCATTCAGAACAGAATGGCACGCAGCTTGCAACAAATTCGGCCATTGTATTCTGCTCTCTGCTCATTCATCAATCGCACGTCATTATGATCATTCCATTCCTCTGTGAAAATCAATGTTTCATGTCCCTTGAACATTCTGCATCATTGAAAGATCAAATGAAAGTGGAGTTGAAAAGTCGAATTTTTAATTTTCAATGTCACCCAATCAACTTACGTCAGCAATGAACGCCAACTGAATCAATCCTCTTGCATGCGATTGGGATGCCTTACAATGGAGCAAGAATTTTCTCATCCTTGCTGTCAACATCTACATTGTGGGGGCACAGATTTGCAATCCCATTTGAATCAGACGGTTCGCTTTTCGATTTCCGAAAATATTTGTGCAAATATCATTATGAGTACACCCCGAAGATGCGGAACACAGGTAATGTTTTGTCTTTTCGCATGTTTTATGTTTCCATTGCTCAACAGCAGTTTTGAATGTTGCATTTTGGGCCTCCATCTTCGCAATATCATGCAACAGTCTTATTTCTTGTTTCCGAGTGCTCATTGGCAGACTTCGGTTGCATTTCGTTTACCTGATGTTTTTTTTTATCAAATATCATGATGGCTATTGCCTTGTCGGCCAGAATACAAATCGCAAATCCTTCGGCTCCTATTGCCTCCTAGATGCAATAGGTTTATTAAATCAAGTGAATAAATTTCAATGCTGACATGGTATTTTGCACAGAAAGCCATGATATCAAAATGACCTCCGTATTCTCCATTCCTGCTACTGGGAAGATGTGGCCACCGTTTCTGTTGCGAAGAATGGTTCATATTCGATGGAATTTTTTAAAATGAAATTTACAATTTCACAATGTTATCTATGTCATCTTGCTTCAATTACATCTTTGCCACAGATGCAGAACAGGTGAATTGGCAACTCCCATCGTCAGGCACTTTTTGGCACATTGCCTGACATTGTGAAAAATATTGTGCAAATAAACAAAACAAAAAATGTCAGAAACTCACTTTATGATGAGCACAACCCATGTAATATCCTCTCGTTATTATCATTTTTGAGGCATTTTCACTCGTGATTTAAATTCAGTCAACCGACCATTCCGAGATGGCTGAAAGAAAGCAGACGACTTTTTCCACCTCTTTTATAACACTGAAATACTTCATGTTTGAAAATTCGAGAATTTTCAAAGAAAATGCACGGAAATGCAATTAGGCCTGTATTTTGGTATAAAAATTACATTGGTTGAAAGACTACAAAACAGTTTTTTTCTTCAATCAGTAAAAGCAGTTTTGGTAAACTCTCTTCCCAGTGCTTTTTTACAATCATGTCATTTTACCCCACATCAGTTTGTTCTGTTCTGACCAGGGGTGTTGGCGCTGTGAATTCTTTGTGGCCTGTGGGGGGTGTTGGTAGCTTTTTAAAAAGACTGAAATTTGTTTGCACAGCAGAACTTGCATGCATGCTTGAGTCGTCTGAGAGCCACGAGTGCCTTTATGAAATACATGGGAAAGAATGGTCCAATTCAGCAATTCTGCACCTTTGAAGGGATATTTAAAAAAAAAATGAACTTTCCTGTTTCGGGGCAGTATGTCCACTACGATGTCTTTACATGCACCATATCAGATAAAATGCTCATGTGATGAACAATGGGGTTATGCGACTCCCTGGCCCTTAATGCGGGATGCCTCTGTGCACAGTACTGGAAATTAATTTCATGGAAAGATATTTACTGTTTTACCAACCACTGAACCAACTGCAGGTGTTTTTTTTATCGATGGATTGGAATGGACAGATAATGACCCAAGACATTTGGGATTCATTTGGAATGGGATAAACCTTTCCCGGTTTACTTAGTTTTCAAAGACTGCTGTCCTCTCTCTGTTCTGTTTTCCCTCTGTCTCTCTCCCCTCTGAATGTCAGAATTTAGAGATTCTCCTCTCCCGTAAGACCCCTCTCTTCGTCTCCTCCCTTCCTCTCCTCGTCTTTCAGCACAACGGTAGCTTCCCCTTTCTCCCCCCTCATGATCTCAACTCCATCTCTCTGTCTAGCACTCTCCCAATCTCTCCTCATTCGCTCTCTCTCTATCTCTATCTCTCTCTCTCTCTCTGCTCTCTCTCTCTCTCTCTCTCTCTTTCTCTCTCTCTCTCTCTCTCTCTCTCTCCCCTCTCTCTCTCCCCTCTCCTCTCTCTTCATTTGCTGGAATTGTTGGTTGAGCTCTCTTTTTAAAAACATCCTTTTGAAATACCTGCCTAACGTGATTGTTATTGTTTTAGGCTTACAACTTTTCAGATGCCTCAAAAAAAATTGTGTCTATTTTGCATGTTGCAAAATGCGTATTCGGTGGAACCAGTGTGGTGTGGTAAAGGGCAGAAGACTTAGACAGAAGACCCGTGCAGGAACCCACACTGAAACAACATGGACTAACTCTGTGCCCTCAACCTCTCTCTCTCTCTCACTTGAGCAAACGGAAGAGGATTGTGCAGAGACAGGTTTGTTATCAGACTCTGTGACAACACCCATTTAAGTTAAAAAAAAGTCAATTGTTTGCTGATGAGCTTTGACCTAGGCTGCGCTTAACTTTGGTCATAACCAACCCTGCCTGCAGTAGGAACATTAGATTGGCCTATATAGGCTGAAGTCTGCTGTTGATTTGCTGGCCTTTGTCCACATTCTCTTCAAATGAATTTGAGATTGCCTAATGTTTTTGAGAAAACTGATCATTTTGTGGTTGTCATTTACAAGCCAATCCAGTCCTCTTTATCGTAAGACTTATTTTAGTAGTCCATCCAAGATTCCCTTCTGTCTGTCATTTCTCTAATCGTTGACATGCCTGCCACCAAGGCTTTGACTTTTGATTCTGTGATAAATTTTGCCTCATTTTAAAGAAGAAAATAACTGAGTTGGCCATTTTTCTTGTGTTCGTATTTTAAGCACCTCCATTATCCTTTTTCAAACGTCGTTATTTGAAGATAGAAGACATCAACGGTAAACAGGAGCATGATCTTGCGTTTGTTCTGAATAATGACTCATGATTTTGATGTGAAAACAGCATTGAAGAGATGCTTTGTCAATGGAGGGAGAGTGCAATGGATGCCTCAGTAACATCAGTCATGCTCGTCTGGAGAATCAATCTGGTGAGTGTGATGCTTCTTCACTCAATATTAATTTGTGAAAAGAGCCAGTTTCTGTTTCCCATGTAAAAAGAACCAACTGGGCCTTTGTTCTGATTGGCATTGATTGATGGTAAGGCTGAATGAAATTTTTATCTTATCTTATGGACTGGTGGTTCTCTATTCTCACACGAATGAATGCTCAATGCTGCTAGAAATTAGGTTTTTCAAACTTGATAAATGATGTCAGGGGCTTTCAACAAAAATGTTTAAATTCATTCGAGGGACTTGCTGTGGAAGTGAAGGACCGCTGCAGAATTTGGAGAACAAAATTGGAATTATTTTGAAAAGAGGTTCTTGATATGGGCTTTTCTTCATGAATTTGTCAAGTCATTTACAAAATCATATTGATGGAAAATTACTCCAAAAATGCTGAGAACCGATTGGAAATAATCTCATTCACTACACCTGTTTCGTTTCCGATACAGAGCACGTGGGAAGGAAGGATGAGTACGTTTCCAATAGCAGAGGATTAGGATTACAAGGAACTCTAATATGGTCATTGTGGGATACAAAGGTCTCCATCCCGAGTCATTCCGAGTGTGTCACATGTTATCGAGAAGCTGAAAACAGCTCATCCAAGGCTGCAGCTGACTTCACGAACAACAGCCTCCGTGGCCATGCTCTCTCTCTCTGACAGTGGCAGTGCCACCATGGCAGGGATTCGCCGGCATCAGAACAGCATCGGTGGATCCGATATCAATGCACTTTCTGCAACGTCCGTCCATCAGCTGAGCCATCTGGGGATGTCTATTGATCTCAGCATTCTCCAGCAAAAGACTGCTGTAGCACAGATGCCACAGGTAGGTACCTCCTATCACCTCGGCCAAACATTACCTATTTATTGTTTGAAAACTTGAGCGATTCCATACCTACTGACTTCTTTTTCGTGACGCAGGCCGCCAACATTTTTGAAAAAGCGCACACAGCCCATGTCAGTTTGCAAGGAGGTGAGGGGGAGGTAGGTATGTCTTTCTAGTGTGGGCGAGTGGCTCTGGTTTTACTGTGCCATTCTTTTCGAGTTGGTTCCATCAGAGATCGTGATTAGACTGAAATTGAATTGCCCCGAATCCAAGTTGAGATTGACTTCGGAATGGTGATGCCAGTTGTCATCTGGCTCCTGTGTCACTTGTGTGCTGCAAGAGGTGTCGCCCTTAAAATTTACAAAATCTACACATAAAACATTTATTTTTGCAGCTTTCAGATTTTTCTTGATCCATAATATCGTCTGTTGGTGATGTCTTTGTGTTTTTATTGTTTTTTGTTGTCTCAAGTAGGTTTGAAAATGCGGAAAAAGGATTTGTGGCAGTTGCTTTTTGCCAGATTTAAGTTTGCCTCCAAGCTGTTCTTTTGCAGCTTTATTTTAACCATTGTTTGTCTACATTTCTTTTTTTTTTTTTGAAGCTTTTTCTCAGCTCTTAATGGTGAAAATTGACGCACTTCATCTAAAGCCCTCTTCCGAGTTGTCCGACATGGGGAACTTTGAAATTTCCCATTCTAACTTGAGCGATCTGATGTAGCCAAACAGCTAAATATGGTAATGTCTCCTGCTTTAAAAAAAAACAAAAAAAAAAAAACAGAAGTTGAAGCAGCGAATTGTGGTGAATTGAATCAATTGAGTTGAAAACGAACTCTGCCAGTAGTTTCTATTTTGCAATTTCCACACAAGCATGTCAAATCTTGATATCCTAGTTGTACCCAGGGATCCATTGTGTGTGTTTAATCAAAGAAGTGATGAAACAGTCTTTCAGCTGACATCTCCATTGTTTTCCTTTCTCAAAGCATGGGCTTAAAGAAAACTTCAGTCGCCAGGTGCTGGTCGAACGTGTCATCTGCTCATTCAGGAAGGAAAACAATGGAGAAGATCGTCAGCTGAAAGTTTGTTTTATCACTTTGTTACAAATGACATCTCCAAGAGGAATAATCATTTTTGATCGTCATCTCTCACTCGGCAGGCATTTGACTTGACAGAGGAGAAATGATTCATGATTCCTCTAACAATGATTTTTCATCAATTCTCTTGGAAGACAAAATTAAAACTAGAACCGAAGCCCCACTTGTGTTCCTCCATAGTCCTGTAGTGATTGGTATTTTGAGCATTTCAGGTTGGGTTGTGTGTTATCTACGCTGCTGAAGTATAGTGGCGGCAGAATTTATGTACCCACACATGTGTTTTTCCCATCTAACTGTTGCCTCCGAAACTTTTTTTCTTCTTTTTATTCTTATGCAGGCGGTAGAAATTAAAGCGCCAGATCTCTACAAAGCGTTCGAGAGGTGTCAGATTTTCACCTCGGTTACAAATGAGGATCTTTAATTTCTGCAACATAAAGTTTTTGAGAAAATTTGAACGGTCGCAATTTTTTACATGTATTAGTAAATTTATTCCGCCGCCGCCATACATTTGTGTGATGTGTTCCCTATACTTTTTGAATAGGCTATAGCTCCAGAAATGCAGCTGCTCATAGAACCCCCTCGCACCTCCTTTGGTTTCTGAAAACAACAACTCTTTATAGATAAGAGAGTAGAATGTATGTGTTGTGATAAATTCGGCCTTCTTGACGTCTTTTGGGCCCCTCAAAACAATTTGGCCAATTCTCTTTACCCAAGTTTGCTTGAACCCCGCAAACACAACACATGCAGGCCTTTCCATGCACTGTCAGGTGCAGCACTGTCAAGAGGACAGTGAGCTTTTGCCATTTGTAGGTGTTTGTTTGTTTGAAAGGTGTGATTTTACAACCTATTTATACAGGGTTTCCAAAAGTCACTTGACAACCCCAGAAAAGTGCATTGCAGTTTTGAAGCAACTCTGGTAGCTTGGAGTGGAGTTTGTTCCAATTCGAATGGATAACACTTGCAGCAGGCAGCTTGCCCAATCTGAACCTGAAATCTCTAGGTGTATATGTTTTTGCTATTCTTTTTCTAAATTGTAATGCTGACTTTGTTTTCCACTGGGTACTTTCTTGCTTATTTTTTAACAATGTGTGTTAACAAAACCCCACTTTCAGGCTGAGTCACTCAAGTCTCTATCGTTTGCCCAGCCATCGGCTTCTCTGACCTCCGCCCTTGGCAACAGCTCCCTCAAGAGGAGGACATCATCATCAGTTCGGATCTTCCATTCGTCTGCTTCTGGTGTCGGTGCAGCTGAGAGATCCAGTTCCATTGCGAAAGCAGGAGCAGTTAGGAAAGGGAGTTCCAACATTCCTTCCCAATCATCTGCATCCACGTTGCCCAGGCTCGCTGCTTTTGTACGTGTCGTTTCAAGCTCCTCTCATTTCGTCTGCTGCTGGAGTGGCATCTGTTTACAACGCATCTCAGTTGTTTGGCAGCCACGGACAGGTACGGACAGAACTGATTCTTGTTTTGGTATTCTTTTCTTTTTTGGGGCTTTGGGTTCGCACAATGACCCCTTCTCAACCCAACTCTTGGGAACACACTCTGCAGTGTCTTTGAATCATCCCTTATCAACGACATGGTTGCTTCCAACCTGGATTGTTCGGAATTTTTCAGCCGGGAAAACCGATTTTTTTGCAACCGGGAATGTATCCTGGAATCTCAGGGATTTTGGAAACAGCCACGGAAGATTACCAAAACAAAAACAGTGGGAAAGCAGATTCTTTGGTAATTTTCAGGTAAAAGCAGGTTCATGACATTTTTCAGTTGAATTTTGTTTTGTTTTTTTTTATTCCCAATGATGACGCACAATGAACATCATTGTCTTGCCATTCTTGTCTTCACCAGTCCATTCACATAGTAGTTCTGTTTTAACTGTTTACCTCCTCATAGCGTTGGCCTGGTAGAGAATTTTGAGACTCAGTTGATTGCTGGCCTCATAGTTCTTGGGAACAGCCATTCGCATTGCTTACGAACATGCATTTTCTTAATTGTCATTTAAGTGCTCACTCCTTACCACTTATTTAAGTTTTGGAACATGCAGTGGGTACCTGGGAGGCCAAAATCTGAAAAGGAGAAAAACAAGCTGAACCTGAAATTGAAAAAAAAACGGAAGTTCTCTTGAAAAAGTCAAATAAATGGTTAAACCTGAAACAAGGATCAAAGTCGTTGTCTGAAAAACATGGCACAATTAATGGATGAGTGAGTAACTTGGGAATGGAAAAAGTTGTCATTTGCTGAAAAATCGTTGATCTCCACAGTAAGACCCGCCACTGCTATGTCCTGTCAACCCGTTTTGAAACAAGTAAAATCTCGTTTCCTTTTCAGTTCGGGATGGTGGCTTCTTCATAGCACGCAGGACAACCTTCCTTCTGTTCCTTGCAGGAGCTGGTCGACCATAACAGTCAAGATGCTGACAGACTAATGCTGTGTTAATCTAAGGAAAGGAAAGCATGCATCCAGGTGGGTAAGGTTTCTGTCTGTCTCTCCTGTGGGACTCTTCTTTCCACTTTTGTTTTTTCCAGTGTCACCTCCACACTGAAACTCAGCGCGGAGGTGACCCTAAAAAAGCCTGCCCCATTTTTTGCCCCAAAAAATTTGCCCCATTTTTCTCAGAAACATGTTTTGTGGACTGGCACCATACTGTTTTTAAACGATTGATTTTGTTGCAAACAGCTTGCATAAAGCTCACTGTCGGCAAGGTCTACCATTATTTTGTCAAGCTGTCCCATTAACGTACATTTTCCCGTTGTTCCCATTCCAGGAGGACGAATATGAAGCACGTGTCAGTGCCCGTTTCCCGATCAAGTGGACAGCTCCTGAGGTGGCAAATTTCAGTAAATTTTCAATCAAGTCTGATGTTTGGTCGTTTGAGATATTGCTGACTGAGCTGGTGACCTATGGACGGATACCTTATCCTGGTAAGATCTTGAGCTCTTGAGATAGATACATTCTTTTGCATTGCAACCACCATTGGACCCTTATCCAAAATGGCAAATGATCAAGAGTTTTTGGGGAGTCTTTATTTGTACACTGTTAGTTAGCTTGATCACCTGTGGGATGCGGTGTGGACGCATCCATACTTGCTAATTGTGATACTTTGGGGTGTGTGGTGCCCATTATATGCTTGCAAGGAGTATCAACAGCCTTGAAATACTAGAACCAGCTTTCAATTTCAAAAGGAACCTGTAATTCCTCTAAATCCTTGAATTATTGGCCTTGAATTTTTTGTTGAAAAAGTTAGCTGTGAAGCATTCAGTCTGAGAGCTGATAAAGAATTTTTGCATACAGCAGTTGACAAATAGAAATTGGAAGTTACATCCAATTTTTTCCTATTCTCTCTTGCCTCGGATATCAAAGGTTTCCTGTCTGTCTCGTCAGTATAGAGGCCTCAGCATAGGAAATCCTCGAAATAGCCTTGAATAGCCTCGGAAACTGACTTCGGTACACACCCTGCCCCCTGGCATACCTAGCCATCCTTAATTGATAACCATTGCACTTTTTTGCAAAACTTTGACATGGAACTGATCTTCCATTCGTATTCCTCAACAACCGTTGTACGCTTTTGACATGTTTGAACTTGTTTAGTTGTCGCCGCAGTACCTACAGTTTTGGGTTGTTTGGGGAAAAAGCGCAGGAAACTGAAGAGAAGCATGAATCGTTATGGACGATACGTAGTTCATTCAAATGTCTTTTTTTCATTGTGCTGCTCTCTTGATTGTGACATCCTGTACTCACAAGGGTACCAGATTATAAGTGTTGTTCTTTTGGTGTCTGTTTGGTTGATGGAATTGATTTTGCATGCTTTGTCTACAGAATTACAGAGGCATTTGTTAACGCTTAGGGATCAGCCGTGTAGACATTTATCCTGCTGGTTTTATTCCCCTTTTGGCCTGAAATATCTTTATCTCTTTTAGCGGAGAGAATGATCCGGTCGATTGAGCAGTGTGGGGAGTGGTCTGTAGAGAGGATTGATCACACAGAACTTTTACTATCTGTCGGAGGAAAGTCATTTGGAGAAATGGATCCAATGGAATGGAAGTAGGGATCCATCCCCATTTACTTTCCTCTGCAATGTTTGATGAATTTCCTGGAGAGAAGGGTCGAGAGGATGGACTCGTGTCTGTTGTCAATTGTAATTTCGATATCAAAAGTCAATCCTCCCGACTTCGGTGGAATGTGCGATCCTCTCGACCCTACTCGCCGAGAAAAAAGAGATCCTCGGGTCGAATTCTCTCGGGAACAGTCTCACCAACTCTTGCAAAAAAATGAGTTTCCAATCAGCCTTTTCCTATCGGAGTTTCCTATTTGCCATGAGGCTGTCCGCCGGGTATCGACGATTCCTTTCAACCCTTCTTTATGTTGTGTGAATTAAGAATCTTTTCGTTGCTTTTGTTTTTCAGGTTCCATCTCATCTCTCCAATCTGGTTCAGCTGGTTTTGAATCTGGAAACCAACCATCAGCCTCATCCAGCCAGGCCGATACAGTTTTCCAGCTCTCACTTCGCTGGTGAATAAGCAAAACAGTGTAAGTCACTTTTTCTACTTTTTACAGGAGAGCCAAAAAACGTGCCGTGGTGGTTTTCATTGACCCATCCACCTAGTGTTTTGCAAGAAGGTATATCTTGTGGTTATAAAATAAGTGTCTATTGTTGGCTGTGCTAAACCGCTTGGTTTTTGCAGAAAAGTGACTTGCACTGTTTTGCCAGTCATGCTTTTGGTCAACATCACTTTTTCATGTGGAGCCAAAACAATGCATGTCAGACTTGCATTGTTTGTGCGGTCAGCCTTGGATGATGAAAGTTGTATTGTTGTGACTTAATATAGTGTCACATTGAACAATTTCTTTTACAATTATTGTTTCCCAACCAACTATGAGTTTTTTTTTTCAATTTTCCCCTTCTGCAAAGAATGTCTCAGATGAAAATTCGCTAGATCTGTCCACTGCTGCCCCAAATAATTCCCTATTACAGTAATCAATCATGGTTAAATCAAAAATACCAACTTTTTAGTCTATAGCTTCCATGTTGGGCCATTCCTCTTCCAAAGTACAGTAACAAACGCTTGCAGTTCATACATACTTCATCTTTGACATTCACACTGTCTTTGACAATTCTTCGTTGTCCCCGAATAAAAACAGGTGTTGACACTTAAACACTACATTGAAAAAATATCAGTCTGTTCTGTCCAAATGTTAGCCTTGTCTGTCTATCGCCATGGACTACTACTCATCTTCAGTGTCTGTCTCATTCAGACCATCATGGATGAGCTGATTATGTGGCAGGGAAAGGTATTCATCGTGGTAGTGATGAGGAATTATGTTTTTCGTGCACATCTCCTTCAAATCCTTGTACTTGGCCTCGGCAATGGACAATCGGGAATGGTAGGCTGCTGGAGGCAAACCCTTTTCAAGTAGCCGTTCTGTTTTCCCTCCAGTAATCTGGACAGTGGTAAATTCTTCTGACGTTATCAGGTATTTTAGCAGTATGGTATCTTGCTTCCGTTTGAAGAAGCACAGTTGGCGAATGTCCTTCCATCGCACTTTGGAATCATTGACATCTTTGAGGTTTTGTGGGAAGATTGCATTCTGATGTGGTACCCAGTTTCTAAATGTTGTGTGGTCTCGGAGAGAAACTGAGAAAGGTTCTGGGTTGGTACGGCAGTTCAGTGCGGTTTGGATCCAGCCATGCTTACTCAGTATAGCCTTACCTTTCATTTCAACATCCATCTTTTGATGCATTGAATCTACGGGCATGTAGGTATGGCCAGGGACTAGGAAAGTGAGATGAATTTCCTGAATGTTGGGGAGGAAGTGGGTTGCAAAGTAAAGGGCTGTGAACACGAGTCTGTTCTTGTTTTGACCGGAACAACTGTCACAGTAGAGTTTGACAATGTCCGCACGTCTGGTTCTGTCAATTTCCTGAAGCCACAGAAAGAGAAGTGTTGCTATATCATTACCACCACGCTTGCCATCACATTCACCCCAGATGTTACACCAACCTTTTCTGGTTACACTCTCATAGATTGTGAAATTGTATATCGCGTATTTGCGATAATGTGAGGAGCATGCTTTCGCCAAATGGTAGACTTAAGACTTTCTCCATGTCAAAACTGGCACAAACCACATCAGGTGAATGAATCCTCTGCCGTTGATCCAACGTGAACTGGTGCGAAACGCAAGCTTGCTCATCCTTATGAGCTGCATGTGTTTCCAGTTGATTTGCGGTAAGGAGCTCGGGTTTGCAGTTCTTCACACTTTCACACATCAAACACTTGTCCTTCTTTGGACGGTGGAAGCCGATGTTGAAATCTTTTCGAAATATGCGTCGGAACACGATAAGGCTTGCATAATCCTGGCCTTCATCTTCCTTTTTCTTCTTGTAAAGGGAGTAAACTCGGCGTGTGCTGCGAAGTTCTTGAGGCAAATATCTTCTGTTGGAAGTCTTACGACAGTAGTGGGAACTCACAGCAGGCAGATTGGACAGGTAATTCTTCACACCCTCGATTACCTCCGTTGTTGTTTTATTCTTCGGGGGTCTCCTTCCTCTGTGGTCCGGTTTTGGGGACTGGAACTCCGAAGAATGCTGGATTGTGTAGTCCACGAGCATAGTTGTTATGTCAAGTGTTTTCAAGAAAAATTTCTTGCAAACCTTGACACTTTCCCCAGCTCTTTCCATCAGAAAATGAAAAGATCTCGTGCGTCTTGACTCGTCCGCTGGCCGTTTTCTTTGTTTGACTGCCTGGGTTCTGCAATGAGAAATAATCCACTGACGCTTGCCTAGATGGTCCAGGCTGTAGAAGTGCTGAAAAACGTGCTGACGGTCCTCTTCACTCCAGTTTTTGCAATTGTAATAGCAGTTCTGGCAAGGATTGGGTTGCACCTGCTTGCCAATTTGTATCTTCCCTTTCCTGGTGGTATACTGTTCGCCACGCATTCTTGCCTGCTTTCTTGCTCTTCTGTTCCATTCCGCAGCTGTCTTTGTTTTTTTGGGCTGAGCTGCACCCACAATTTCATCCTGGCAGTGTGTTGTTCCTGGCATCTCTGCAGGTTGTGAACCACTTGAAGCCTGAGGCGGAACATGGGGCATCCTCTGTGACTGTCCGTTGCTTGGTCCCGGCATCTCTTCAGGTGGTGAACCACTGGAAGCCTGAGGCGGAACATGGGGCATCCTCTGTGGCTGTCCTTTGCCTGGTCTCGGCGTCTCTTCAGGTGGTGAACCACTGGAAGCCTGAGGCGGAACATGGGGCATCCTCTGTGGCTGTCCTTTGCCTGCTCTCGGCATCTCTGCAGGTTGTGAACCACTTGAAGCCTGAGGCGGAACATGGGGCATCCTCTGTGGCTGTCCTTTGCCTGGTCTCGGCGTCTCTTCAGGTGGTGAACCACTGGAAGCCTGAGGCGGAACATGGGGCATCCTCTGTGGCTGTCCTTTGCCTGCTCTCGGCATCTCTGCAGGTTGTGAACCACTGGAAGCCTGAGGCGGAACATGGGGCATCCTCTGTGGCTGTCCTTTGCCTGGTCTCGGCGTCTCTTCAGGTGGTGAACCACTGGAAGCCTGAGGCGGAACATGGGGCATCCTCTGTGGCTGTCCTTTGCCTGCTCTCGGCATCTCTGCAGGTTGTGAACCACTTGAAGCCTGAGGCGGAACATGGGGCATCCTCTGTGGCTGTCCTTTGCCTCTTCTCGGCGTCTCTTCAGGTGGTGAACCACTGGAAGCCTGAGGCGGAACATGGGGCATCCTCTGTGGCTGTCCTTTGCCTGCTCTCGGCATCTCTGCAGGTTGTGAACCACTGGAAGCCTGAGGCGGAACATGGGGCATCCTCTGTGGCTGTCCTTTGCCTGGTCTCGGCGTCTCTTCAGGTGGTGAACCACTGGAAGCCTTCATCAGGAAGGTTCATCGTCATTGTCCACCCCAAAATGGATCCGGGACTCAAACGATACCTAACATCCCAATTCCCGTTGACCACCCAGTCGCAGCAACAAGGTTCATTCCAGACGTCGTCGAATCAGAACGTGGTTGGTTCCGGATCACCTTATCCCAGTCTTCGCTTCACATTCGGCCGGATTGAAATCGAAGCTTGGTGCTCTCAAAGACTCTCAGGTCAGTGTTAGGTCAGGTGGCACTTGCTCATTTGACCTGTTTGGGTCTTGTGCAACTTAGATGAACTTGACATGATTTTGGGTCAGCAAAATTTGTGATACTATGATGTGAGCCCAAGGAATTTCCATTTATGCTTTGTTGCGATAACCTTTAACTTTAAGGGTTCATTGAGTAATGGGGACATGAGAACATTTAGCGGTTATTGTACTGAATTGCCCTTCGTGTTAGAGTTTAATTGTTATCAGATGAAAATTGCCGGTGGCTAATTCATTCTCTCGGTATTTTTTTCAACCTCATTGGTCAATTGGAAAAATGAAGGCCATTGTCTGCTGTGTGAATTTCTTGAGGAACAGCAGTTCCAATGTCATGAAATTATTTGAATTTGTCGACCAATCAGATCAATAGTTTTGACACCCATCATAAATGCAGTCATGGTTCAGTAATATGTTAAGTGAGTTGCAGAGTGATGAGAGCCATTCGTTACAGAAAGAACAACCGGGTTTTCTCCATTTTGCCATGCATGGTACTGGTGGATAAGAACCCATTTCCATGTTGCAGCCTTTTTCGTGCATGCCTTATATGATGTATCTTATCAAGATTTAACCCCATTTGATTTGAGTAGGGAAATGATCAGTTTTTCATTAAGCAATTTGGCCTGCATTAAGTTACGTGAAACAGGAAAGAACTTGAAAAGATTGGGCAAACTGCACTTTACTGTTTGCCTGCTTTTTCTGCTTGCTTAAGGGGGGCCTCCTTTTTCTGCTTGCTTAAGGAGGGGGAAACCTTCGGATAGTTGAAAAATGGCTAAAAATGTCATTTTTGGTTTTTAGGTGGGTTTATGCACGAAAATCTGCTGATTCCAGTGGTGCAAACAGTTTTTTGAAATTCCATGAATTGTTGTTTGTTGTTGGTGTTAATTTGATGTTTGTTCGTCAGCTTTAACTGGTCTCGGTAATCAAATGCTGTAAAGGCAAAAAAACAAGGCCTTGCCAAGCAAGTTTCTATCTTTTTTTCTATTGTGGATCAAATGTGTTAGTAAAACAGACTTCTGCCACTGATTTTGTGAGTTATCTCAGGAAGTTTAGTTTCAAGTTTTACGTGACCGTTGGCATTACTTTTTGAATGTCCCTCTTTGCCACTCCCATCAAACCTTC
>JASGXE010007445.1:0-18925 GCA_030068105.1 Sinentomon sp. SZTP_YWyxl | reverse complement strand
GAAAATGAGAATTATTATTATTTTTCGATTGCAAAAGGAATGAAACGAAAACACGAATTCATTGTTTATCATAATTATTATTCTCCTGTATCTATTGTTAAATGTAATGTTATTATTATTATTACAATACTACGAAAACTAAAGCAAAATAATGATGACAATAGAAGAGACAATTAACAATAATAATTATTTATTTCTCTCAATCAAGACGAAGCAATTTTAATCGCCTTGCCTTGCCTTCCGATTCAAAGATAGAAAATCAATCAGTGAAAGATGATGCAAAATAATAAAAATCCAATCAGTTTTTTTTTTTCATTTTCTTTTTCTTTTCTTTTTCGAGGATAAATCAGCAGTTCATTGTGGAGACGTACCGAACTGACCACTCCTTCCTTTCGCTGTGAAACGGAAAAAGCGTGAACAATTGAAGGGGTGCACGGAACAAATAAAAAGAAAGAAAAAGAAAAATAGAACACAAACAAAGGAGGTGCTCAAGCACAAAGTGAGAGGAGGCAGGCAGACAATTAAACAGGTCAAATTGGAACAAACAAAATGAAACTCTTTTCAAGTTTCAAATGTGACATCCAATAGAAAAAAAAACAAAAAAACAAAACACAGAGACAAAGAAAGAGAGGGAGAGATACAGATCAATCACACAACACAAAAGGAAATGCCTGTATGTGGTGGACACACAGACATCACATGGCGTGTGAAGTGTAGAGAGTGAGCAGAGAAAACACAACACAGACAGAACACGGCAGTGAAATACAATAATTTTAATAATGGAAGCGTCAATCCGGATGAGAAGGTATTTCACGGTCGTGATGTGTCGTGGAGATGTTTAGCACATGCCAACTCAACTCAAGTCAACTCAAGTCAAGAGAATGAAGACAAAAGGAGTCAGTCGACTGTGGCTCTCTTTCTTTCATACGAGTGGTGCCATCGTGGGGGATGGGGATGGGGTGTGGGGGAAAGATTAAGAAAGGCAGTGAGTTGTGGACGTGATCCCCCTGGTCGTAGATTACACCACCACAACCTGGGGGACCGTACCTGGCCTGTTTCAAATTCCTTCCATACCAAATTTACACAGTGTGTAAATAAATACGCAGTATGCCTCACATTTCTCGGAGGAGAGCGCAGCAGAAGGCAATAGAGCGAGGGAAGGAGGGAGGGAAGGAGGTAGGGAGGGAGGGAAGGAGGGAGGGAGGGTGGAAACAAAAGCAAGCCACCTTTCATCCCAGTTGAGTGGAATGGCGCATCAATTAGACAAAATGCACCTTTTCAAGCCATGTAGGTACCCGCGTGGTGAAGTATTTCATCATTTGTCAATTACGACATAACATACCGCGAGAACAATTTCACTGTTGTACATGGAATGCATATCCAACAAGATAGCCACTCCAGCTCATCAAAGAACTATTCACATGTCTAGAGTCTAGTGAAGCAGGCTCCTAGGTAAGGTTTGACTGGATTTTACATGGCAATAATTTCCAGTCTGATGATTTCAAAAGTTTTGTTCGTGGGATAATAGCAGAAATTCCGTCAGCCACCAAACGGGAAGTTTCTTCGGGTGAAATAAAGGATCCTTCTTGGAATGGAAAAAGCTCAATTTCACCATGGTGAATACTTTTTTCCCAGTTACGTTACGTACTCCTGTTTATACCCCGTAAATCTACTGGAAATGAACACTGATTTGCGGTGACAAAAAAGTGTCAAGGACTCAAGCACACTGACAAAAATTAGTCAGTATCTAGGTGCATACGGTTTTCAAGAAGAACTAATTGTTCGTTCCAGGAATACTTGTGACTGGCTTTTCGACATAATTCCACACATTCTGGTTGTGTGAATGATGTTCCCACAAGAAGAAATGTTATGATACTTTTAGACAAGTTTTTTGTCAAGAAAACTTGCCTGAAAACCAGCCTGACATCCAGACTCGAACGCAGGAAAGAACGGAAAGGAAAATGTTTTTGATTGTGAACGATCTCGAGAAAATGGAATTTAAGATTTTTTTTTCTTCTAACTTTTAAACAACACAGGCAGGCGTAGAAAAACATACGACAACTCTGTTAAACGTAACGTAGCCTACCTACCTAACAAAGACAACATCAACCAACCAAAACAACCAAACAAACACGACGAAAATGACATCGCAGCAAGAGAAACAGCTAATTATAATGACAAAAAATCGTAATAGCAAAAGCGCAACGGAAATTGAAGCAGTGGCTTGCGGCGGCGGCGGCTTCTCCGTTGCTACTGACCAGGAAACGACACTTTTACACAATCCAGAAAAGCAAAACGGAGCAATAGAAATAGAAAAAGGGGAAAAAGAACGATTATCCATATTACACGTGACACGTGACGTGACAACAAACAAAGAACAGATTATCATTAGATAATTATACGTAAGTGTCCAATGCAAAAAGGAGCAGGTAGGAATTTTTATTTTTCCTGTACAGAAATCGTGTTCATCAAACAGAGACTACAACTACAATTATAATTCAATGTACAATCAAAAATCAAATAGAGTTCCACTTACGAACGAACGAAAAAAAAAACATCCAACAATTTGCACTTCCGTCTCTCTCGCTATCTCCCTCTTTCCGTAATTCCGATTTCCAGAAAGCTGCACGCCAACAACACGCCACCGCACTAAAATGTCCAAATTCAAACACGCAAGCAAACGTCATGTCACGTGGGTGTAGAAAAAATTGGTGCCAATTTCACAGATGTTATTGATGTTGATTCCGTGTGAATTTCAGAACAGAATGCAGTTGCTGCTGTGCCATCTATTCGTGCTACCAAACAACATCCAAACTGGCATTCCGTTTCATTCTATCCCGTTCCGAGTTCCAGTCCACTCGATCCATATCAGCTTGGTTTTGGTTTGGTTTTGGTTGGGGGTGTTCTGTTCGACAAACAAGAGTTCAGAGCTAGTTAGTTGTTCCAGTACTGGTACTGTTGCTTAGTCCCAGTCTTCACCTGATTCGACACCTGTGTTCTCTGACCAACACTTGTCTCCTGCGATGGGAGGGAGAGAGGAGAAGGGATTGACATTATCAGTTATCACCATCAAATAACTGGGTTTCTAGATAATTCACAAACGTTTTCATTTGACCTTTCAAAGCATTTCTGATGAAAATTCAGAATCAATTAATTTCCGGTCAACTTCTCCTTTGGTTGAAGGAGTTTTTGCTGCAATCTTTGAAGAGGGGTAAAAGAGGCACCGCACGTGATCTGCACTATGCTTCAAGAGCTTAACACCCCCTTACGTTCAAGAAGTGTTAAGTAATTTGGGTAGCCTCAAATACCTGCCTACTGCCATCTATGCCACAAATACCACCAACGCCGGCTCATAATCTCGGTCTGCCAACTCGGTTACATCTATCATAATCACTGCTTTAAAAAATGATCAAAACAGGCGGGGAAAGTGGAAAAAGCTTTTTTGCTCAGCTTAAAGGTTTTTTCGTGGTGGGAAATCGTCCCGAACCAACATGCAAGGTGTTCTGATAAATGGATTGTGGTTGGTTAGGTTCAGGGTTAGGCTGGTTCGGCTTCGGTGAGATGAGGCTAGGTTAAGTGAGACATAAGAAGGAACATTGAATAAAAAAATTACGACTGCTAACCTGACCTAGCCCAGTCTGACTGACCTCTTATCCTAAACCTGACCCACAATGTTCTTATTAGAACATCCGGTACATTGGTTCAAGTCGATTTCTTCGATTCCAGTCAATTGTGTTCCCTCACATCAAAAACCTAAACCCTTTTCCACTTTAAGGGGGATATAAACCCTGACGGGTCGACTTTTTTGTTTGTGAACCGATTTTGCTGAAATTTTAGAGGAAGTTCAGGCAGTACAAAAAAAAGTAACTCTTCTGCAAAATTTCATCACAATTGGACTGTTAGTTTAGGAATGACAGCTATTTTTGTATCGATTATAGCGCTAACTTTTTTGTCATATTGTGAAGATGCAGTGGGCTGCAGAGCAATTTTACAAGTCATTTCTGGATCAAAAATGACTCAAAATTGGAGCTGTGGAATCAGATTTTTAATTTTTTGCTTGCAAATGCATTTATTTTTAGGAAATTCAAGTTGCGATAAACTTTTAGCAAAAAATCGGCAAAATGTGCGACGAAAAGACCTGTATCTCTTTACCTGGCAAAAAAAATCAAAATTCTGGTCCCACAACTCCAATTCTGTGAGTTTTTTACATATGTGTGAAAAATTTGAAGTCTGTATCTCTGCAAATTGCTGAGAAAATAAAACCGAAAGTTTTTTCACTTAGCGGAAAGTAGAAATAGGAGAAAAACACATTTGAATTTGAACAATATTTAGATGTCTAACCAAGGTGGAAAGAGATGAAAATAAAATTATATTGTTAGACAACTGAAGTGATAGATATTGAATATATGACACTTCTATTGGATTTAGAAAGCCAAATGCTGATAGACATCCAAATTTCGTTCTTCTGACCAAAAGAACATTCAAAAAGGAGCAAAAAATGTGCTTTCGCCAATAAAAAAAGGCTTGGCGCTACACTAAAGCTGTGCCGCAAAATGCAGCATTATGAAAAAACCAAGTGAGATAGACAAAAACCAATTTTGAATTTCTGAAAGAGGACACTTTGAAGTATATATTGAAGTGAAAAATGAAATTCGTGATTTTTTTCTCCAAAATCACCATTTTCAGGGTTTATATCCCCCTTAAGCTGAGGCCTCCGCCACCTTTCGGAATGCCGTTGGACATTGCACAGGGTATGGGGAATTTGTGAGGCATTGCGAGAGAAACTGGAACAGCGGAAAGCCAGCAAAGGGCGCAGGTGGGGGTGGTGCAATTACAGCATGATTGGGTATCGCGGTTGAAGGAACGCTTTGAATTGTGTCAGTCCAAGGGGAGCAGCAGTAATAAGATTGTGGTGAATTTTACCAATCCTTCATTTGGAAAGACAAAAAACCCAATCCTTCATCAATCCAACAACCAATCCTTCATTTGTTAATGACAAAGAAACCCTATGAGAAGGGAGTGTGCACCAATTTCCAAGGAACAGAAGAGCAAAGCCAAGTCAAGTAAAGGTGTTCCAAAGAGGTCGATTTGTCATTATGGCAAACAAACTTGACCAGGTGCATTTTTTCCCCAGATAAGGTCACCCACCAAACCACTAGCCACACATGAACCAGCAAGAAAGAAAGACCAAAGCGGTGTCATTGAATCATAGTTCTCTCTCCTTTCCTCCCTCTCTCTCTCTCTATCTCTCCCTCCCCCTTTTCCCAATCTCTCCATCTGTCCCTCTCTCCACCTCCTATTTATGACTTACAGGTTGCATGGCCGCGTGCAACATGGTCGACTGATGCTGTGGTGTCCCTGCTGCAGCCAACTGTGGAATAAACATATGAGGAGCATACGAACCGCCAACCGCCGCTGCCGTACCGAGAGCAGCAGCTTGATTGCCAGGCAGATTGAACGGAGGTGGTGTACCCGTATGGAAAGACTTGTCGTACGTCTAGAGTAAGATGAAAAAGAAAGAAGAAAGTGGGTGAATGCAGAATGAGAAAGTGCTTGTGGTCAGTCAACTAACTCTGTTTACAACAAACATGAACAAAGAGCAGTGCATTCCGTATTCCTCAACCGATTCTGGAAAGGGAGGGGGTGAACAGCTGGATTGATCCAAGCTACAAAAGGCAGATTAGACACATGCAAGCAATTGGAGAGGTAAAGAGATGAGAAAAAATCATCCATTGTGTCCACCAATATCCCATCTGATTGTAGTCTGAGATTTTGGCATGAATAAACCAGAACAGCCATGGACAATAACAATTATTATTGAATCCACAACATTAAGATGCATTCAACTAATTCCTAACAACAGACTTTGAACAATGATTAATGATCATGTCTGGTTCCTTGTGACACATGGCACTTGGTTAAGCAAAAGGGATGGTTCTGAGCATGCACACACTTTGCATCGGATTCATCAAAATGGAGGTCAAAACTCCAAAATCAAAATCCGAAAGAAAAAATTGCCAAATTTTCCATTTTTGTCACACCTCATCAATATTGCACAGAAGGATCTTTCCGTGTTCACATGCTGCTCAGGGAATCTCTGGTTATGTACCTGACTTAGTGTCCACGGAATGACATACACAATGTCTCGTAAAATGTACATACAATGACTTATGTAGATCCATGTACTTCTCAGATTGATTTAAGAGTAATTTTCTTCGACTGGGCAAAGACAAATGCTGCATATTATCAATGCCACGTAATGTAATGACCCTCTGTATAGAAAAGTAGGCAAAAAGGTTTAGCCACGTTGCACACACAGAGATATGGATTCCTCGTTTCATTCAAAACAAAAGATACCTTTCCAAGTGCCGTTGCATGATTCTTTCCGTAGACGGTTGCAAGATCAGAAGGACCAGGTCCAGATGGAATACCAGAAGAAAGACCACCACCCACTTTGTTACTCATCTGACCCGTCTGACCACCCTGTCCCTGACCACCTTGTCCACCCTGTCCACCGTGAGCTGAACCATACGACTTGTAGTCTTGCTGTGCTTGGCTTAGACTGTCGAATGTGTTGTTGTATGAAGAAGGATAGCTCCCTGTTTTTGGATATTGGCCAGACGGAGTGCTGGCATGGGCGTTGGTCACAGGTGGCATCTGTTTCAATGGAGGGGGGGAAGGGAAACAAGGAAAATAAATGGGGAAGATGTTCTGGACTGGCCAAACAGATCACGTGCCTTGATGATCCCATCTTTTTTTGTGTGTGTGTTTCAAAAGTCACCACACAGCATCGTTTTCCTTTAATTTGTTTTCCAGTCTTGAAACCAGTCTTGGGAAATCATGTCTCTGAACAAAGACCAACGTGTGGAGATGCGTGTTGGTCGGGGAAGGACACAGGACCTTACGAGAAGCGGCAGTCTAATTCAATGACCAAACTAACCAATTCAATGTACACCTGCCCAACCGTGTTTAGAAACCAAATCGAAGTGAAGACGAAGATAAGTCATTGCAACTGGAAAGCACTTGATAGTCCAGAATGTGGAAATTTGAAAAATTGTGAGCAGTGATTTCATGATTTTGGACTCTCATTCAGAGTTCAAACCAATGCTCATTCTCACATAATCAAATATATATAATAAAAAATGCATGGCACCACTGGAATTGGCAGATTTTTGAGCTTAAAATCATCTAGAGACACGAAACGTGGTTTCGAGCCATTTTTGTGTTGCCATTTTTGAGCTGCAGCAAGATATTGTTTTGAAGACATTATCCAAAATAAATGCTGAAGTGATCGGGGTGGTAGCTAAGGACAGACAGGTAGGTTATTCCCATCTATTTAGACACCAAAGGTATGGAATTTCCAAAAAGATGAGTGAAATGTTTTTCATCGGAAGCAAATGAGATCAGGACCAACCAACCCTACTTTTGACATATGATAGGTCATGACCTTGTGCGCATGCAACACCTTTGTTCACACTGAAAAGCTCAAACCAAACCCAAGCCCACAAGAACCTCACCTGCTTTGCGTGACCAAAGCCAGAATGCAACCCAGCACCAAACCAAACGCATGGACAACAACCTATTCAGGCAGAGGTGAGGTCACTTCCTCCATCACTTCCATGAAACTATGTAGGACACCTGTCCCCACCCTCACCAAACTCCCCAGACACCCTGATTTCCTTTCCCCGACCCCACCTTTCAAACCACCCACATCCAGCAAAAACCATTGTGCTTTTCTCCAGTACCTTCACACCGACCACCACTGCAGCTTTCAACAGTTGACCAACAGAGCCATTAGGTTGAAGCCAGGTCCTTTTCTCCAGTACCTTCACACCGACCACCACTGCAGCTTTCAACAGTTGACCAACAGAGCCATTGGGTTGAAGCCAGGTCCTTTTCTCCAGTACCTTCACACCGACCACCACTGCAGCTTTCAACAGTTGACCAACAGAGCCATTGGGTTGAAGCCAGGTCCTTTTCTCCAGTACCTTCACACCGACCACCACTGCAGCTTTTAACAGTTGACCAACAGAGCCATTGGGTTGAAGCCAGGTCCTTTTCTCCAGTACCTTCACACCGACCACCACTGCAGCTTTCAACAGTTGACCAACAGAGCCATTGGGTTGAAGCCAGGTCCTTTTCTCCAGTACCTTCACACCGACCACCACTGCAGCTTTCAACAGTTGACCAACAGAGCCATTGGGTTGAAGCCAGGTCCTTTTCTCCAGTACCTTCACACCGACCACCACTGCAGCTTTCAACAGTTGACCAACAGAGCCATTGGGTTGAAGCCAGGTCCTTTTCTCCAGTACCTTCACACCGACCACCACTGCAGCTTTCAACAGTTGACCAACAGAGCCATTGGGTTGAAGCCAGGTCCTTTTCTCCAGTACCTTCACACCGACCACCACTGCAGCTTTCAACAGTTGACCAACAGAGCCATTGGGTTGAAGCCAGGTCCTTTTCTCCAGTACCTTCACACCGACCACCACTGCAGCTTTCAACAGTTGACCAACAGAGCCATTGGGTTGAAGCCAGGTCCTTTTCTCCAGTACCTTCACACCGACCACCACTGCAGCTTTCAACAGTTGACCAACAGAGCCATTGGGTTGAAGCCAGGTCCTTTTCTCCAGTACCTTCACACCGACCACCACTGCAGCTTTCAACAGTTGACCAACAGAGCCATTGGGTTGAAGCCAGGTCCTTTTCTCCAGTACCTTCACACCGACCACCACTGCAGCTTTCAACAGTTGACCAACAGAGCCATTGGGTTGAAGCCAGGTCCTTTTCTCCAGTACCTTCACACCGACCACCACTGCAGCTTTCAACAGTTGACCAACAGAGCCATTGGGTTGAAGCCAGGTTCACTCCAGATCGGCATTCTTTGGCCTCCATCCCTCATTTTGTCATGTGTGGTGCATCCCAAAGAGCCATAATGCACACATACATTGGCCACGGTACCACCAAAGAATTTCCCAACTGACTGATCCCATCGCAATAGCAGACAACATCATATTTTTGAGTTCAGTTGTTCCGTCTGCGAGGGTGCGATAGCCCCGAAACATCACGCCCCACATTGCTTCGGAGAATGAATAGCGTCCAGTTAGTCATTTTATTTTCTGTGTAGGACAGTAAGTAGGTAATTTGTAATTAGCCTGCCTATCAATAAAATGTCAATGCAAACAAAATTCAACAACACAAAAAACAAATGAACAAACAACTCACGGGGTAGAGTGTGGTCCCGTATGGAAATCCACTTGGAACAACAGATCCACCATAGAAATAAGCAAAAGGCATCCCTGCTGGCTGCATTGCCGTTGCGGCATTGATCAGCTGGTGCTGAGCTGCAGCCGCCGCTTGAGCTGATCCAACAGAGTTCTAAAATGGGATAGACGGGTGGAGGGCAGGGGAGGGGAAGAATTTTATAGATGACGGAAAATGAGACAAAAAAAACAAAATGCGTTTCAGGGCACACACATTCAGTCATTCAGATGCCAGTTGATGCCATTTTCCAATTGTTGAACAGTTGTTGTGTTGAAGGACAATGCAGAGGGAGGGAGGGTGCTTCCACTTTTTTCCAGAATGACTGGGAAGGGAAACGAATGCTATTCCAAAACTATACAATTGCTGGCTAGTGGCTACCCATGTCATTGTATGGACTAAAGTCACTGAGTAAAATCATCACTCAAAATACAGTGTCAAAGCTCGCCTTGCTAAGCTAAACGGTTACATCTGAGAGACTCCCTTCTGGTACGGATACTTTTTAGGTCCAAATACCAAAATTCTGCTGGTTTGGAAGAAAACGTAGGAGGAAAAAAAACAAACAAAAGTGTGGACAAATTTCAGATCAACGGAAAATGAAATTCTGTGAACTGGATTAGAAAAGGTGTGAACATTTATTTCAGCATGAAGAAGGGCCCACGCACGGCCAAACTTTTTTGTCTCACCGTTTTATACTTTTGTGCAAAATTTCACCACTTCATCAGACAAGCTTCTAGGCCTGTCTGATGAAGAAATCCAATTCGAAAATGGTTTAATTTTCTGCCTCAACCTATGTCATTGATTTGCCCAGTGTTACTTTTTTGTGCAAGTGGCAATGTATAACTATACGTTCTTACAACCAAATGAAACAACGAAAATTTGAACAGCTTTTCAAAACAGGCAGTGGAAAAGACACTCCTGAATGGCTGCAATGGAGATTGTAATTCCATTCCATTCAAATTTCAACTATCTGTGACGTTTGGTTTTGCAGAAAAGCTATCTGCTCTTTGCCCAAAATGCAAGTTCAGATTTCTGAGGCATCCAACTTGCTAGCCTGCGTGTCCTGACAAGTTTCTTTTTTTTTCACCAATCAACACTATCAACCTGAATGACATGATCAGATGAGACATCCTGAATTTTTCAGCATGACACTGAAAAAGGCATTTGTGGGCGATCTCTTCGACCGTTTGGGAGTCCCTCAGCAAGGTCAGGAATCGGATCGGAAATTCCCCAACTGCTCCCAAACCAGCATCAATTATGATAGCTCCGATAAGGAATAACAACCAACCAGAGTTAAACTCAGCCAGAGCCACCTGCTCTCTTTCTCCTCGCTCATTCCGACTGACTCACCTGTGAGATGTTCGATGGAACCGGAGAGGAAGCCGAATTGTCAGCCGATCTCTGTTGATACCTTGCGTCGGCAACAGAATACGGCAGACCAGCAACGGCAGCTGCTGTGGCATCCCTGGCACCAACAGAAGAAGAAAGTGTGGCCGATGGAGATGCATATCCCATGTCGTAGTAGCTGGCCGTCGGCTGGACAGGGAGAGAGAGAAACAAATGCAGTCAGGAAAGAACTGCAGGAGAATAATAACGGCTAAATAGATGTGTACCAAAGGCAAGAACCAAATAAATACAAAAGATTCTGGAGATTGGTATCAAGTAAAAAAGCATTCACCGTGTCTTTGGTATGATCGGGGTTTGCATCATGATGGAGATAGGAGGCTAAACTTCTTAATTTTCACTTTACAAACATGTTCCGTGCTCCCTTTAAACACACTCTTGTAGAAAAAATGGTTTCAGCTGATATGACAGACCGTTAAGACCTGCACCGATTTACCTTTATCAGAAGACATCTGTTTGGTTAAGGCATGGATTTACGAGGATGCAGAATTGCTTGCTTAAAAATGCTTAGCTCCGCCTTTACTCTCACTCCATCGGCCTGTCGATTTGCAATGAAAGCTAAACAATTGGACTAGGACAATGGAAATTAAAAATTGCAATGAATTGCGTGTGACGCCACTCGCCAGTCTATGTTTCGCGATTGCTTTTCCCAAATTTCAACCTGAGCTGGAGGTAGATGCTACGGAGGGAGCAAGTCAAGAGCAGAAAGAGACGTACCTACCTTATGAATAAACCTTGTTTTTGGTAACCTGAACACCCGCATGCTCACGCAGGCAGGCATGAGGCAGGGCTAATGATCTCACGTAACGTCCATTGCCTTGGAAACAAATGAAATTCCCCAGCCATTCCCTGACCGTCTGCCCCATTTCCCATTGCAACCCACCCTCACGTTCAACTCGATAGTCAATAAAATCTACAGATGTGATGCGAAAATTTCATTTCTCTCTTCGCAACTTATTACTTTCCATTGTTGCATTGAAAGATGCATCCGTCTGTTGAATTGGCTCTGTTGAGTTGAACCTGTTATAGAGGGTGAGTTGCAATGGGGAATACAACCACTTGATTTCCCATGTTTGCCAAAATTCCCAGACTTTTCCAATATCTTGAAATCACAGAACACCCTGCCCGAGAGAACGTATTCGTATTCGCTGTGAAGATAGAATGGAAAAACTGAAAGAACAGAGATCAAATCCAAAACCAAAAAAAAAAAAACATACCAAATGATGTTGCAGCCTCTGCTGGATCAGTGCCATGTCCTCGTAGCTGTAGACAGACGGTTGCAATCCGGCAGCTGTGGCGGCATAAAGTGGGACACCAGCCTGACCCAATATGTACTGCTGAGCTGGGAGCAACTGTTGAATGGCATTTGGGAGACCCCCCGGAAGACCACTCGCTCCTGTTTTGCCTCCTAAAAAAACGATGCGTGGGAAAAAGATAAAGGAAGAAGAAATTAGTACTAGCTTCAGGAAAACAAAAAACGACACACATTTAAAAGATTTGATTAAGTGAATTCTCCGTCCTTTTTGTGACAACCCTTGACAGGGAGGTGGGAAATGACACAATGAGTTGATGAAACGAATTCCACGATTCAATAGACACTTAAGACATGGCTTGTAGGAGTACTTAATTGAAGAACAATACATTGTTTAACCCGACAAAAGTTTAAGAAACTAAAATGAGCGACTACTTCTTCCACGCTGGTGGTGAAAAAAGATACTCTCAAGATACAAAAAAAAAAAAAAAAAAAAAAGAGAGAAAAAGAAAGAACGTAAAATTTGAAGTTGGATATTTGATTCCCTGGTTTCCCGACTCCAATACCTAATTTTATATTTTGGATCTAAAACTTGTTACAGACATACCTAACCACGGATGCAAGACTTCAGTTGGAGATTGTAGACCCAAATTAAGTGGTGAGATCCGTGCGTAGAACAAAAAAAAGTTTCAAAAATAACAATTAAAGATAAAAAGAGGAAATTTAAAAAATGCAGTGGCCAAAGACATTCTGGGCTACGCTGTTGCGCATGTTAGTAGTTCCCATTAATAAAAGAAGACCCTTCAATGCAGGTGTTACCATGCGTACATATCTCACTCCATTGTCGAGATTACATTGTCATTTCAGTGTGTGTATGGAGGCATGAGGATCAGGCAGAAAACCAATGCTGAATTGTCCAACTCCATTGCCATGGCGGGTTTGCCAATGCGTAAAAAAAGAATATTTTGTCGTCCCTTTCTGAGCAGAAATACTTTGACAAAGACAAGGTTGAAAGCACATGCCATTTTGACAATAAAACACACCCTCATCGAACAAGCTTTAGCAGCCAGTCAAATTGGATTTTCTATTTTACGAGGTAGATGGAGACCAGAATCACAATAAGAAAAAAATTTACTTGAAAAAAATGCCTCAATGCAATCACCTGACAAAAGCAAATTAGATAGGTACTAAAAAACTCATCTGACACAGCAAACAATAAGGTGCTAAAATTGTAACAAGAGTCCCAACCAGTGCGAATGTGTGTGAATCCAATATGACTACTGAATTACAAAAAAATAATAATCATAAATCCTACCAGCAGCAGAAGCTGACGCAGAAGCAGAAGTGACT
This sequence comes from Sinentomon sp. SZTP_YWyxl, assembly GCA_030068105.1. NCBI lineage: Eukaryota > Metazoa > Arthropoda > Protura > Sinentomata > Sinentomidae > Sinentomon > Sinentomon sp. SZTP_YWyxl. Next base: position 5,658 of record JASGXE010007445.1, on the reverse strand, counting down.
TTGGTCGACATGGAGGAGATGTTGTTGCTACTGGAAGTTGACGGATTTGAAAGACCTGTCATCAAGCCACTGCTGACGCCGCTTGCTGACGAAGAAGTGCTGCTTGGAACCGTGACGGATGCGGCAGCGGCGGCCACTGCGGCAGAGATGAAACTGCTGCCAGTCTCAAACTGAAGTGGTAGGATGGTGGTTGTGATTAGGAAGAAAGAGGGGATAAAGACCAGGATTATGTAACAAACAACTGCCCTTTCAGTGTGATGCAGTCACAGAAACAATAGGTATTGTACACATAAATGGATGCCATTTATGTTCGTTTACAGGTACCTACCTACTAACATCACTACTACAAATGAATAATGGCACATAAATGGGCATCTGCATTGTTTGCTGGCACAATTATTAATACTTTTTAAGTGACTGCATTAAGGGGGGATGTGACTTCGCTGTTTTTTTATTTGTTATTAGATTTGGATGAAATTTTCACACAGTTTGGAGACTTATAGGACAAGTGCTGTGCAAAATTTGAGCCCAAAAATTGACCGGTGTAGGTACAGGGTGATTTCAAAGGTGAAAAATGGATGCGGTCTTCCGACCCTTGTAGCGGTGCAACCATAAGTGCTAGGGAGGTCAGATTTTGGTTATAGCTAGTTAGAAGCAGCTCAAAACTTTTGACTGTGTCGGACTTTTCATTTTTGTCCTTGCAGTTCAGTTATTGACGTAGTTTTGTCTTGCATCGCTAAAAGCGCTTAAAAAACTCTTAAATTTGCAGTACTTCAATTGCATTAGGTTGAAAAGGAGGAAGAAAATAAAAAATCTGGCACGGTCAGTCGATTTGTCATACTTTTTTTTTACATAATGTACCAAATTTCAGCATTCTAACATGAAAAACAACCGAGATAGAAGGGATAGAAGGTTACCGCAAGTGAAAAAAAAAACCCAAAAGTGGTAAAATTACATTTGAAAAAGTTTTTTTTTCTGGCGATCATGAGAAATCTCACAGAAATCGAAAGTGGATGAACTCACGCAATCTTTCATAACTTTTGGAGTAAACAAGATAATTCAAAGCCATTTTACCACTGGATTCAGGAGATTCCAAGGCATCTTTTAGGTTAAAAAACAAAATTGGGGTAAAAAAGTCAAATAAAAACATTTATACAGGTGCCCCCCTTAATTTGTCACAGGAACAACCAGCAATGCCCACAAACCAATAATGTGTGTCCTCATTAATGGGTCATAGTTTCATCTCAATTTCCATGCATTTTTAGGTTTTCCCACTGTTTCAGCAAATTTACCTGCAATTTCCAGGTTTTAGAGGTGGAAATTTCATTTCCCTGTAATTTCCAGGTGGGTGGGAAACTTGTACAATTATTTTGCCCCAGCAGGTCAAATGATGAGTGAGTTAGTTCCAGCTGACCTCTCCAAACACTGACCTGAGAGTCCTTGAGAGTGCCAAGCTTTGAGTTCAATCCGGTCGACATCGTATGAAGAGAAGACTGACCAAGTTGAACTTGAGATGAAGATGACCCACCGCCACTTAGGCTGCTGCTGTTGCTATTCCCAGCAACACCACCAGAAGCCACACTGGAGCTGAAACCACCAGCCGTCTGTTGCTGCGTGGACTGCGGGTACTGACTCGACGTGGCAGACGACGACGTGTAACCGCTGGCACTTCCTGTTGACGTAGCCGACGGATTGTTGGTGTAGCTGCTCATCTGTTGTTGTTGACTGTTGCCACTCTGACTCTGGTACGAAGGCACCGATTGGTTGCCACTGCTCGTCTGATAAAGTGATCCTGAACCGGCCACGTTCTGATTCGACGATGGTTGGAATGAACCCTGCTGCTGCGACTGGGTCGGAGTGGCCGACGTGAATTGGGATATTGCCGTTTGTGTCCCGGATCCCGATTGGGGGTATGATGAGGACGAACCAAGTGATGGTTGGAAAACCGTATCTGCCTGGCTGGACGATGATGTCTGATAGGCTGATGATTGGTTTCCTGATAGGGAACCCATTGCAAAACTACCCGAACCAGATTGGACAGATGGAACCTGAAAAACGAAAAAGAAATGACAAGATTTGCTATTTGTGCACATACAAAAGGGGAGAGAAGGGTCGAGGGGAATCTTTAACCTCGGAGGACAGCTGAGTGGATCGTTTTTCGGTAATTAGGGTCGAGAGGATTGCGCATTCTACCGAAGTTGGGAGAACTGGTGTGTGACGTCACAATTGCAACAGCACAATCTGTGGGCTGATCCATTGTGGATTAACGTTAATCCGAGGTTGCAGAGTAAATTTTTTCCATTGAAGAAAATGGCGAAAATTTACTTCCCAACCTCGGATTAGCGTTAATCCACACTCCGTGGGGTGATCCATTGTGGATTAACGTTAATCCGAGGTTGCGGAGTAAATTTTTTCCATTGAAGAAAATGGCGAAAATTTACTTCCCAACCTCGGATTAGCGTTAATCCACACTGGATCACCCCACGGAATGAGAGAGAAGAGTGTCCATCCCCACCACTTTCCTCTCAACCCTTCTCTCTGGGAAATATATCACAGTGCAGAGGAAAGTCAAGAGGAATGGATTTCCGCTTCCATTCCCCACATCATTCCTCCAGATCCTTCTCAGAATGACTTTCCTCTGACAGAAATGAGAATTGAGAATAAAAGTTCTGGGGGATCAATCCTCCCAAATGAACAATCCCAAACCCTATCCCCAGAGACTGTATAATCCACAGAACTCTTCTCTCCGCTGAAACGAGACAAAAGATAGTTCAGGGTAAAGGGGAATCAAACCAGCAGAGCAGGATAAACATGTTCCCAAGTAAGTCCAGCCATAATTCTGTAGACGAAGAACGCAAAACCCTTTCTTGCTAGAACCAAACAGACAGACAGCATAAGAACAGCATTGATAAACTGATACCTTGTAGTATGGGAAGTCAAGTTCAAGAGAGTGGAGTGAAAAAAAGACAAAAATTAATGAATGAACCACAGTCCATGATGGAGCATGCTAATCTTCAGTTTCTTGTGCTCTTTCCCTGAACAACCCACTCCAATCTGTAATCCGATCAAAATTAAACAAGTTGAATCATGTCAAAAGCGTGCAGAAGTATTTAGGTAAAAAAGGAATAGAAGATCAACCCTCTTGTCCAAGTTTTACAAAAAAAAAGTTAGGAGGCAAGTTCTAAAAAAGTTAGGAGGCAATTGATGGGTTGGTATGTCGAAGTTTCGGGAGAAAAAAGCACAACATTTGAAGCAAAAGAGGAAAAGAGACCAATGGATCAGTGATGGTTTATGGTGTTGGTAAATCTCCCACGAAGAGTTTGGTTGAGGAGAGTTTGGTTTATCTCCCAGTTGAGGAGGGTTCATAGTGTGCTCCCACAAAGTTAGATTGAGGAGGGTTAACCATGAGTTCCCAAGAGTTAGGTTGAGGAGGGTTCATCATGTATTCGAGTATTCCCATGAAGAGTTACGTTGAGTAGGGTTCATTGTGTGATTCCATGAAGAGTTAGGCTGAGGAGGGGCTACAGCGAGTTCTCATGAATAGTTAACTTGAGGAGGGTTCATCGTAAGTGCCCAAGAGATGAGGAGAGTTCATTGTGAGTTCCCAAGAGTTGAGTAGGGCTCATCATGTGTTCCCAAGAGTTAGGTTGAGGAGGGTTCAATGTGTGTTCCCACGAAGAGTTTGGTTGAGGAGAGTTCATCGTGAGTTCCCAAGAGTTAGGTTGAGGAGGGTTCATCGTGAGAACTCAAGGCCCCACAAAACAAAAGATGAATGAACAATAATCAGTCATCCTATCCGTACCTGTCCGTGGCTGCCAAACAACTGAGACGTGTTGTAAGCAGACCCCACTCCTGCGGCAGACGAAAAAGAGGAGCCCTGGACAGGTTGAAAGGAGCTTGAAACACCGGCAGAAGCAGCGAGGCTGGCCAATGCAGATGCAGACTGGGAACTGATGTCGGAACTGCCTCCCCCTACTGCTCCTGCTGAACTGGAACTTACAGCTGCACCGACACCGGAAGCAGACTGAGAAGATCCAAACTGATGCTGGTGTCCACCTCCAAGGGAGCTGCCACCAAGGGCAGGGGTCACAGAAGCTGACGGTTGGGCAAACGATAGAGACTCGAGTGACCCAACCTGAAAGCGGGGTTTGTTAATGCACAATGTTTTAAAAAAATAAGCAAGCAAGCACCCAGTGAAAAATCAAGCAGGCAGCACCATTCAGAAAAAAAGAGAAAAAGAATAGCAAAAAGATGAAGAGACAGGTCTGTTGCAAAATCACACCTTTCAAAAAAGCACCTGCGAACGAACGACAAAAGCCCACTGTCCTGGGCTTGTCGTGATGTGCATGTGTTGTGTTAGTGGGGCTCAAGCAGATTTGATGATAAAGTGAATAGGCCTAATTGCTCTGAGGGGCCCAAAAGAGGTAAAGATGGCTGAATGGCGAATATCGAATACATTCTACTCTCCAATCGAAAAAAAAAGTTATTTTCAGAAACCAAAGGAAGTGGAGGGAAGTACTTTAAGCAGCTGCATTTCTGGAGCTAATCATTACAAGCATACAGAGAAGAGATCATTTCGAGTTGCCATATGGAAAGTTGTTGTTCTTATTTTATTATTTCGAATTGAAAGTCATTGTTGTTATCTATCTATATCATTAATGATGGGGAAGACTCAAATTTTAAGACATGAACAGCGACACTGACTCCGGTTTACATAGATAAACGCGTGGCGCCTGATGCCAGAAATGTTCACTCTCAGAGATCATGGTTGGCACGCGCACGTTCGGCCATGTCCCGATTTTGAGCGTGAACAAAAAAAAATGCAACTAACCCAACCCAGCCTCACCTGACCTACCAACCTCTTCATACCAAACCAAACCTATACCATTGACTTTGTTCCGAGTGTTTTCCCACTTTTTTGTGGGTCGGGACATAAAAATGAGGTGATAGGGATGGAAAAGCACAAAGTCCGTGAGAACCAGTTGCGTATTTTCCTGAAGGATATAAGGTTCAATAAGGTTCGCCTTGAGACAAGCACATGCATGCATGCCGTTGCCAAATCTCATTCAACCTCAACCAACTCAGTCGCCAGCTTTTTCATTTTCTTTTTCAAATCGGTGACATTTTTGTTTTGCGACACAGTTTCAGCTATTCCAACATGCAGAGAACATGGACATCCAACACACACCTTTCAACAAACGTATGCATGCCCATGTCAAAGCTCTTTTAAACCAATTCACTCTTCATTAATTTTTTCATTTTGTGTTGTTTTTCAATCGACGGCATCTTTGGAGTGCTCATTGGCACGCATTGGTGGATTGCACCAAATCCACGACCAGAAAAAGAAAACTGTCTCGGGGGGAGGGGGAGCAACAGAGAAGAAGTCACAATGGAGAAAACGCAGTCAGCATTGTTGCTGCATTGTCGATGTGAGCAAAACGCATTCATCATTGTTGAGGCTGCATTTTTGTGGCATTGTTGCTGCCAGATTGCCAACAATGCAATGACATGGATGAGCAGTCAGTCTCATGGCTGTCTGAGAACACACCCCATTGCCTCTGAAAACTGATTTCCATTCAGGCTGCACCTCTGCCATGCAGTCGGTGTTCCTCCAAACTCTTGAAATTGCGCCTCCCTTCCTCACGTTTGCGCCTTCTG
>JASGXE010007444.1:0-21099 GCA_030068105.1 Sinentomon sp. SZTP_YWyxl | reverse complement strand
TGATGAAAGTTAAAGAGGAAGCAGCAAGGAACTTGCAAGCTGCGCAAGAAAGGTATGTTGCAAAACATAACGCCATGGCCCAGCAAGTACTTTTTCAAGTTGGTGATTTGGTGATGACGTGTTGTACAAGACCAGGAAGATTTCTTCAGGCAGGAATGAATTAAATCATGTGAATAATAACAAAATGTTTCATCAGTAGTTCCAGATAGATTTTTCTGACGCAATGTTCGCCGTCACCCGCAAGTTTGACCTTCCCGTCTTCACCGTCTCCGCGGTGTTGTTGTGGCGCGCTTTCGCTCTGGGTGCGATTTTGGCATTTTTGCTCGGGTACCCATTGTGGTTTTCAACAGTGGACACTCAAACCATGGATGTCTCGCATCAGTCTTCGCAACAATGAACAGCGGCCGAGAATCGTCAATATTGGATTGGAAATCAGTAATATTCTTGGAGGATTCCACATGCATTGACATTTTTCTTGAATTTTCATTTCAAATTTTCAACTCCAACGCCCCCAGGACATATTGATGAGAATTATTCTTACAGCCGGTCGCTCTCAGCATTTTATTCAGGCTCCGGCTTCAGATGCACTCATTTTCATGTATTTTTTCTGTGGATTGGGCTGATGCATGATGCGATTTTATTCTCGGCTCAACAGCATTGCTGCTCCCGAAATCATAAATTATTTGTTTGCCAGTTGCCTGCCTGATCACTTTCATAACTTGAGACACAACACGAAGAATAATTCCGCAGGCGTAAACAGGGAGTATTCGAGGGACGGTTGCTCACGTTTGCAGCATTTCTCTCCATTGCCTCGCCATTTGCCGCTTATTCAAATGTGCGATTGACATGACGCCACATTTGTTGGGATGGCGACAACGTCTTCAAGCCGGAGTCGGCGAATATTGTGAATACTCTGAGACTGCGGCCAAATTATCCACATCATTTTTTAGGCTTTTTGGCTGATTGAAGATTTTTGGGTTGATTGAATCTCCTTTCCCAAAAGGATTGCGAAGTAGAAGTCCCCCCTCTTTTGAGTTTATCCTTTTACGCCAACGGTGGTCCGAGCGAGCAGAATTGTTCAATGTGGTGTGACAGGAAATGGCACTCGCTGACGCCTGGTTGCCTTTGTTCCATGTGTTACGTGTGTGTTTTCTCGGTTTTCGGGCTGAATTGCGATCATCGCACCTTGCCTCTTCACCCTGATCCCCCTTTCATCTTGTTGGGACGCAGAGGTAGCTGAGTTTTTGTTTGGGCGTTGCGAAACCCGGAATGGACAAAGAGATGGCACATTTGCATTCCATGCTTGCATTTCATTCACTTCCACGCCACGTTTGCTGTTTCTCTCAGCCCCAATCCCTTTGTCCGCAGGCCAATCTCCAACTTCTCTGTTTGCCGTGTGTCAGCAGTTTCGACGAGCAGAAAAACCATGCTTGATTTTTCTGAAACAATGAAGATTTCAGGCCATATTCGCGACAGAATGTGTTTTTTGCGTTGAGATGACATTGCCCTACACTTTTCGATGAAGTATACGGACACACAATGGCCATGTTCCTGCCACCTGTTCGTCTGCGGAGGCGTACCGGATTTTCAAATTTGCCGCATCGCATTTTTCTGCGCTGTTCCACTGCACGACGTTGCAGATAACGCTATGTACAGGGTGGAGCGTTTTCGGTCAATTCAGAATTGCTGCGGTGATAGGCGCAGGTGTGCCGTCCGGATCGTCGAGGGTCATGGGGATGTAGTACCTATTGGGAATGGATTTCCCTGGATATGTTCAGGTCTTTCTGTGGATATCTGGATGATTCGATCTTCTATCCTGCGAGTGGCGGTCCACAGGTTCATGGTCACATCTGGAACTTGGAATGGACTTCATCATTTTGATTTAGGAATCGTGGAGCTGTCATGTCGCCGAGATGAAGGGATTCGACGTCGGCATTACTTCTGGATGATGCCGAACGACGTTGCTTCTTTAGATTCTTTGTTTTTGTTTTGAGGGTTTTTTTGTAAAAATGAGGAGCTTTTCTGGTGGGGAGGGATGATATCACGGAGTAGGCGAGAGGCCGCCTTTGGATTTTAATGATTTTGAACGCACACATATCAATTTCCTTGTCTTACGTTTTCTGTATATTGTCGCAACATAATTGGGGCGCGGGTCAGGGTTTTCTTTCATCCATGTTTCGTGCAGAGAATTGTACTGAATATTGCCTTGAGAAAAATCCAGATTCAGTCGCCCGCAATCCCTCGAAGACGCTGGTCAATTTGCCGATAAAACCGAGACACGAGGAATTCGCGATACGCAAGTGCGGCTCGATCAGATAGTGAGCTTCGCAGGGTCAAAATTTGGAGCGACAGATATTGGATCCTTTGTTATTCTGTGTAAACTATCAAGGTCTTGCGTTGTAGTTGTAGTTGATTCAAGAGAGCTGTAAATAAAATCATCGGGTTTCATCATAGTTGAATTCGGGTTTAATTATTCAATTCGCCGTTTGCCCAAGGAACTTGTGATCGTCTGGAAGTCCAAGAGTGCACCATTACGTACCAACCATCCATACCAACCCAGGAACTAACCCCAAAACTCCACCCCATGATACATCTCCTGCGTCCGGCCGCCTAGCCCACATTTAAATCGTTCAAGAAATATGGTGATGACCTGATCGCCGTCTTCCGAAACCCACTATCAAGCTTATCCGACCCATCTTCGTTGGCTTCTCCATTTTAGAGGAGTCAAAAATCATGGTCTATGATTTTTACAATAACCTCAAAACTAAGTACGGATAGAAAATTAATTTTGTTTGGTTTGTTTTTTTTATGACGCGATTTGGTCTTCTTGCATTTTTGAACCAGCCTGTGAGAGACCAGTTTTAACCGTAGATTGCAATTCGCTTTGACAAAAATTGCCGAAAAGAAGATAAAGATCAGAAGATTCTATTCGTATCTGATTGTTTTTTAATTGACTTTTTGTGAATCATCGATGTCCGAGATAACAAACCGGCAGCCAGGTGGGGCCACTGAACATTCAATTATTCATTTTTCACGGCATCGAAGAATAGCAATCGTATCACCCGGTCCCTCCAGTGCCAGAAAGGCTGTGGCACGTCAAGTGATCTAGGGCAGATCACTAGGGCAGATCTCGCCCGGCTGCGTATTTTATTAATCTATGCGAATCTGGACATATCCCGACTTTTCGCGTGAACAAAAAAGCAAACAAAAGCTAACTTAACCTATGTTAACCTGACGTGCCAAACCTACCCTAATCCAACCTAGCCTAGTTTCCTTATTCCATGTGTTTTTTCTCACTTTCTGTGGGTCGAAAGTTTGACATGGAGTTAGATGGAAAAGTGTCCGATACATAACGATTAATCAATTTCACCGCCCGGCCGCATATTTGATTAATCTATACGAATCGCGCACTTTTCCATCTCACCCCATGTAAAAGTCCCGAGCCACAAAAAGCAGAAAAAACACTCTGAACGTAGAAAATGGGTGGTAAGGCTAGGATATTTTAGTTTGGCGAGGTTAGTGCGGGTTAGGTTAGTTAGGTAAGCTTGGGTTAGTTTTATCTTGCTTTTTTGTCCAAGCGCCAAATCGGGATATCCCCCGATTCATATAGATCAATAAAATACGCCGCCCGGCCAAGCGAAGGGCCGTGCGACGCAGAGGGTCTCTCTGCTGTGCAAGAGTATCGTAAACAAAGTGGGGTGCCAATTTCCTGCCTGCGGCAAAATGATAGTGTTGAAAAAAAAAGAATGAGTTAAATGATAAAAAAAGGAAGCGCCGCGACGCAGACGGCAGATGTTTTTTTTCGGTAGCGGTAGACGAACCAGGTTTCGTCAAATGACAGACTGCTCCAGAAAATTCTTGCAAAAATCACAGATTGAATGTCCTGACCAAACAAAATTAATTTTCTATCCGTACGCCGACGACGTCAAACTTCTGATAACGGACACCGACAGTTTACTGGTTCAAATTAAAACCAAGGACGTCTACGTTGACATGCTAGGAGATCTCGACAGATCCGATACGAGCGATTATCCTTCAGATCATTTTCTCCACTCAACCAGTAACAAGAAGGTGCCCGGGAAAATGAAAGACGAGACCAACGGAGCGGCGATACGGGAGTTCGTGGGTCTGAGACCAAAATTGTATTCTATCCTCTTCCTCGATATGCTGAGCAAGAGCATCTGTAAGGGAGTCGGCAAGGCGGCGGTGAAAAACGATCTCAGACATCAGCACTACCTCGAATCGTTGTTTGAACAAGAGATCAAACGGTTGGATATGATCATCCTTCAGAGTCGAGCGCACCGCATCGAAACCGTCAAGACAAGGAAGGTGGCTCTCAGTCCGGCCAACGATAAACGATTTGTACTCGACGACGGTATCCACACGCTGCCTTATGGTCATAAGGATATTCCTCGTCTGCTCAGAGAAGACCAGCGTCGAATGATCGAGTTTGAGTTGGAGGAAGAACAGGAACTGCAAGACGACGACAGCTATGACGTCGACGACTGGTCCGCCGACGAAGACGATGCAATAGACGGAGACGAAAACATCCAGTCAGATTGATGAGCGAGTATAATTTGCAAAATCTTTACATGTTATTAATCGCTAGTCGCATTCCTTCTTTAAAAAAACAAGAACTTCCAGCGACATTTTTTATTTCTTTCTGGTACTTCGTTTCTATCGAGAAGCGTTTTCGACATTCGTGTGGGCTATCACCACGATAAGCAGTGGGCAACAAACCTATGTTTTTGTTTCTTATCATCACGAAACACGGTAAATCTGGAAGTTAATTTTTTATTTGAAGGAAGAAAGCGACACTATATCACCATCAGCACCATGTTTCTCTTTCTAGTGTATACATACTCAAATGGCGCTTCTAGCCATTGTAACTTCAACTTTCTTATCAGCTACAGCAAAGTTTCCCCTGTTCGGCATCCCATTAAGAAGTTAAAGTTTCGATTCAGTAGCGACCGTGCTGTAATCATCCTTTGAAACTTCAGCAGCTATCCCATCGCCAGAGGACTTGGGCCTCGACCGTTCACGATCGAATTACACCTGTGAAGTGTCACTCAAGTGAGTTCCTAAATTTCTTCTCAGCTGACTGGAATTTGTTCATTCAAACTCATTTATTGATACTGCTGTAATTTTTAATTTTTCACAATTTTTGTTTACACGCATCCACCAGAAAACAGACTGATACAAAGTTTCCCAACTTCCTTCTCTTCTAGTTCTTTTGAGCATCTAACCACCCATTCTCACTGCCGGTCATTTCAATTGGTTCCAACATTTTCGGAATCAGCTTTACAATCGAAACCAATCATAACCATTGGAAATCAATTGAGGCAAACAATTCAAGATGAAGAGATAAGAATTGACTAGAAATGCTCACAAGGAAAGGTGTATTCCCTTACACTTACCTGAATAGTTACGAAAGGCTAAAGGAGCAATAAATACCTTCCAAATCGCATTTTAACTGCCTAACTCAAAGCGACCTCAGTGATAGTGAATACCAGCATGCCTAAACAATCTACAAAACATTCGGATGAAAGAATTTGAAGGATTATACGGATATCATCTGCAATGATATCCTTCTCCTGGCCTCCGCCTTCGAACAATTCATAACAATCTGACATCCTACAAATTATACCCCCCTACTATTACACGTTACCGGGACTTAGCTGGGATGCCTGCTTGAAGATGACCAGAGCAAAACTGGAACTACTCACGGATATCGACATGCATCTCTTTATCGAAAGCGGTATCCGTGGCGGCGAGTCCAAAATCAGCAAACGATTAGCACAGACATCGAACCCTTATGTCAATAACGACGAAGCACAAAGAGAAGAAGCCCCGGACATAAAAAAGACAACGTTTACCTGTAATACTTTGACGTCAACAACCTGTCAAGAGAGCCATACCAAGTGTGATTTTTGCCTACTCATGACTTTAAAATTTCTTTCCGAGTCGGAGTTCAAAGACCGTATGCGTCATGCTTCGAAGTTGATTTAGAGTATCCTGAGTCTCTTCACGATCTTCATGCAGACTTTCCACTCTGTCCTATCAAGCAGAGCGTCAAGAGGGAACAACTATCTCCTTATTCCAAACAACTAGCCAGAAAGTTGGGTACGGGATCAGGCAGCAGTACAGTGAAGAAACTTCTATGCACTCTGGAACCGAAATTCAACTATGTGCTGCATTACAGGAATTTGAAGTTTTACCTGTCCCTCGGCATGAAGCTCACCAGAATCCACAGGGTTCTGCGCTTCCAACAATCCAGATGGATGAAGCCATACACACGGTCTACGAGTTCTTCTATCATTACCTGAAGGCAAAGTACGGGAACGACGGGGTCACCCTCTGCATGACCGACACCGACAGTTTACTTGTCGAGGTTAAAACGAAAGATGTCTACAAGGACATGCTCGAGGACTTGGAGAGATTCGACACGAGTGATTATCCGACAGACCACTTCCTTCATTCGGACGCGAACAAAAAGACTCCTGGCAAGATGAAGGACGAAACCAATGGTCAAGCGATACGGGAATTCACTGGTCTTCGGCCCAAGCTTTACAGTATCCTGTGCACGCTTCCTCTACCAATCGACTTGCAGACTGCATTCGACTTCCGGATGGAAACTTTGTCTCGATAAATGAGAAATTTGATATCATAGGTTTTTAAAAGGAACGAGGCAGCTGTAATTGAGGCTAATTGTTCTGTAAAAATAAACACTGGCTGGCGTTAAAACATGTTCTGGACACTTAAAACAATGCTTAGATTATTGTGATGGCTCGAAATTGTAAATATCTATTTACAAGTTCGACATATCTGATATCTTCAAATATCTCTCGTTTTCTTTGGACTGTACGCACGATGACATCAGCTCATCCAAAACCAATAGGTTTGTTCCGATGGGATTAAATTCGAGGTTGAAATTTTTGAGGAATCCTCTGACAGTTTGCACATTACACATGCCATCCTCCAGGTCTAGCCTTGGTTCTTGCTCCGAATAACAGTACACAATGTTTTGCGGAGGTGGATCTATCATTCGAATGCTGCAATAAACGAAACACGAAATTTGATTTTTTACATTGCTCGCTGCCACTAACTAAACACTTAAACGGATGCATGAATTGGGACAACGATGCGTGAGCCATTCTTCCAGAGCGGATTTTAAAGGACTGACTAAATGGCCTTCCCTTCCAGCAAATATTTGTATTAAGTGCAGAGTTCATCCAACACAACAGCAAGAGATAGACATTCGTTGAGTTCCGTATTCGATGAGTAGAACTCATCTGTTATTGTCGATGGGGTCCAGTTCATCTTTATTCTGATCTGAGGTCAGGATAAGCTAAACAATGCAGACCGCAACTGTCAGTTAAGTGATGTTGTATTGTATAGGATATCACGCAATTTGCTGAAACAACAAGAACGATGTCGTTTCATAAAGTTCACAAATTGCTTGTTAAACGACGAGCATTGCAGAGATATTCTCCCGTAAGGGTCAAGCACTTCCAGAATTTTAGAAGGTCGATACACAGCAAGCCAGTGGTCTCCAATCTTGGATGACGGTTGACTGTTTATTATAAATCCATTGCTGTTATGAAATGGTGCACGGTCTATCGGAAATACACCGAGAAGAGATTCTCTTGTAGATTCGATTCTTTCCATCACAAGCCAACGTTGCTGTGTATCCATCTTTATATTTATTTACGATGCTGGAAAGTCATAGAGGATATTTCTCATGTGGTCTATTTCAAAAATAGTCACGAAGGATATGTGCATGATGCAGCTGTGTTTTCTTCAATGGTGAATTGAATTTTATTTCCAGCCGTAAATTTCCTTTTCGTTGAAGGGATTGCTGCTTGAAGCAATCCTTTCCACCTGCAGCTACTGAATCCACAAGCACGATGACGATCCGAGTTGGCAGTTGACCAATGACAAGGTTATCCCTGCTAACGCTTTTCGACCCTGCTGCGATTGAAAAGACCTTGTTGACGGCACGATTAATAGGATATTGAACTGTATGCAGCGGTCTATTTGCCAGGATAATTTCTTGAGCAAGCAATACAGATGTCTGTAACTTCACTTTGTGAATTTGAAGTGAAGCTGAAACTATAGAGACTCTATACTTGTCGTTGTTCCCAGAATACATCAAGCAGAATGAATCTAAGCTCCAGATGAATCTTAGCTTCATGTTCACGTTTCTTAGCAAACACCTTGGCTGGCTGAAAAGATCCGTGAATATGGGCCCTGACAAATGAAATATTTTGTATTTTTAACAAATTGCAGTCTCTTGTTGAAACCAGCATTTACGCTGGTGACAGAATCTGTTGCAGCGGGATCTGCGGGCACTTTCTTGCCAGATGAATAGAATGATTTATCGTCCATCTCACCGGCTGTATCCTTGTAAGTACCACAGTTCGAATGTCAATTGACTTCGTTTTGCATCCCGACCAAAATTCAGTAGTGTTTCCATATATGCACGGTATGGATATGTGTCGTTGCTTGCTCTTCGGTCGCAAGCAGCGACACATATCCATACCGTGCATAATCGGTCGTTCAGGAAGACGTCCACTTGTGAAAGTAGACTATGCATGAAGTTATTTACAGAAGCTACATTATCTTCACTGTATCAGGTGGATTTCCAGTTGCTGCATGAACAATTTTGACTTGAAGGTTCAAAGTTGTACGATGTAGGTCTATGTATTCATCACCAGACCCACTGTCGAAAAATTCCAAGGCTGGGCTATCTTGAATCGATGCAATGGGTGACACTAGTTGTTTTCTCCACCTGCGTTAAATTTGGGGGAACGGCGAACACAGCCAGTTCAGACATTGCGCAATCCCCTGAATGTTGATGAACGGAACTACCCATGACCAGTATTAGAAGTAAATATCTTTCTTTGCAGAGATCCGTCTCGTTCGACTTCTAGCGACAGACTTGCGCTTGCGAATGCTGTTCTTTGCTTTAAAACTAGCTGCCGCCTGTAATCTTGATATTCTTCTCCGTTTGATTCGACCACCGCGTTTTAATTTAGATCCAAGTCCTTCTAGCAATTCGCCTGTACCTTCGCTCAGAGCTCAGACGTTTCTTGGATGAAGACTTTGGCGGGCCGCTTCCGGGCTTTCTGATGTTGCATAGTGTTTGGCGATTTCTGCTCCAGTGGTTATAGCTTGGTTTCCAAATGAGTTTAGCCCCAGATTTTACCCACCATTGCAAACTGCTGATTCCTCTAGCGATGGCAAAAAAACTACTGCCAAGGCCGGCTCCTCTCTGATAAACTGGTGCTATGAAATATGGGATTCCACCACCTGCTCCACTGATTTGATTGCTATAATATTGGCGATATTGCCTTTCGTGGCTAGGAGACACCGATGAATGGAGTCGTCGCGTGACTTGCTCTCTTTAGAATGTTTAACGTTGCTGATGACAGCTTCTACTTTTTCTTTAACGTAGAGACCGACGTCTAAAGTATAGTGCGCAGAAAGTCATCCGGATCGGAATAAGAAAAATTCGCCAGAGTCCGACATTGTGTTAATAGTTATGGTCTCGAACCAGTGTCTAGCCAACGGCAGATCGAATGCATCGAATTGGTGCAATTCGTGGCCGTGCTGGTGATACGACACGAAGCAAGGGCGCTTGATAATCCCCAACTACTTGCGAAAGAACGATATCGGAATAAATTTACTTCCAGACCCAACCAAGCAAATAGGAGTTTCACTTTTCCTTCAGGTTTTTTCACTTTTACAAGTGAAAAATTTAGAAAACATTTCTACAAAATTTCTAAAAAAAATCGGAGAGCTGCCATGGTCAATTTTGTTCTTCTGCCGTCATTTATTTTTAGTCTCTTTTCCCACGTTATACCTTATCACCATTGGTTATTTTTGGCTCACTCATTTTTTAATTCCGGAAAGCACTTGCTTCCATCAGCTCATCAGTTTTGGGGGCGATCCAGGGGCACATGGGGTGGCGAGGAAGACCAGCTGGGATCATGGCACCGAGAGTGGGCTAAACCCACGGAAGGCCTGGGTAGCTCTCGGGGGGTCATGATAGAGCCTTTATCGGTGCTGATGGCAGAGCTTTCCCATGGGTGTCTTCTGCTCCCCCGAGTCTAGAGTCAATATGGCAGGTAGTTTTCGGCAGGCATGGTAGGTTTCGGTGTGTTAAAATTTGGAATTGTTTTTCTACACTCGCTAGAGAACATCATTACTGTATCGCGTCCGACACAAATTTTCCTCTTTAGAGATGCAAACTTTGATTGAGTTACTGTTCAGTTACGTAGGTTTCAGTGAGCTGTTTCACTGGACGCAGTGTCACAAGGAGTGTCAATTTTTTCTTCCATTGCACCTTTCATTATTCTTCTTTCACAATTTTTTGTGTCAGATTTCAACCTAGCTCCTCCACTTCATCGCCACGACGTTTCCCCCTGTTCCTTTTCACCCTGACATGCCCCAATTTTTCTCATTCATTTTGGCCTTGCAAGTGCATTTTTTGTTTGTGGTACGAATAGTTTACAACCACACTGCCTAGCATTTTATTGCTATAAGCGTACTCTGCCTCCTCTTACCTTAAACGCTCCTGTTACCTAAGCTCCCCCTCCAATTCAGCTCGAATATTCCTGTTTTCATATCCTTTGTCCAATGTATTCTTCCTTTCTGCTTCCATTCTTATGGTTGTTTGCTAACTGCAATGCTCCTGAGTGTTTTATTTTAGACCTTTGATTTGAAATTACTTGTGTGAATTAACCAGTCCACGTGGATATTTTCGAGACTAAACCACCCTCAAAAAGACAGTTATTTAATTCCGAGGGAAAAGTCGGCAACTGCATACATTTTTCGTCTGGGACTGTACGAAGTCGTCTTCTATTGCAATGTCGGTCGGCAGGCGCGTTGTACTGCAGTAAAATGTGTATAGGCGGCCTGCTTATTGTATATGACCACGCAAAGGGATCGTTGGGAGGATGTTCCTCTGTCCTTTGCATTGAAAGTCCAGGAGCACATGAGTAGGCCTGCTGCTCCTGTTCTCACGAGTTTCGATTGTAATGAATCTTCCAACAATTTCTTGAGGGATGCCGATGTGCTAACACCTGGACATCTGCTTTCTGCCATTAAATCCTTCAAAAGCTCTTCATTTGATCTCATTGATGGCATCCCTATGGTGCTGTTGAAGAACCATAGTGATGTCTTATCAAAATTTTTGCTGGTCTTGTTTTCTTTGTCATTAGCCTTAAATTATTTACGCCCAGACTGGAAGCTCAGTGTTGTTAAGCCCCTCCCAAAAGGTGGCACAACCCTGTCTGTTCACAGTTATCGACCTTAGAGTTTGATTAGCTCCTCTGCCAAGTTGATGGAGAAAGTTGTTGCTGGCTATCTGTATCGCCTTCTTCAGAGACAGAAGTTCTTTTTCCATGCATGGCTTCAAATCAAAATTTTCCTGCGAAACCCAACTTACTGGTTTTGTTCATGTTCTCTCTGTTGCCATGGGAACCTATGTCCAAATTGATGCTGTGTTTATCGACCTCGTTAAGGCTTTTGACAGGGTCAGTATCCCCATCCTACGAAATAAACTGGCTGGTCTTAATATCACTGAAAATGTGTCCTTGTGGCTCTCTAACTTCATTGCCGATAGGCATTTTCAACTTCTTGTAAACGGGAGAACATCCGATGTTTTCCCCGTTACAAGTGGTATCCCACAGGGGTCAGTGTGTGGCCCCTTGCTCTTTTTAATTTACATTAACGACATGACATGTGCAATATCATCTGGTATCAGACTCTTTGCAGATGACATCGTTGTTTACAGACAAAGTCTGTCACAGTAGCTCAGTTGGTTCGCTGGTCTGACTCCAAATCCGAAGGTTGTGGGTTCGATTCCCGCCACAGTCGGAATTTGTGGGTTGGGTCATGCGCCATTCTGGCTCCAGTGACAGAAAGGGAGACTTAGTGGCAAGTCTTCTAGTCCTTCGGAAGGGACTTTAAGAAGGTGGTCCCGTGTGCAATTCACCATGTGCACGTAAAAGAACACTTCGTCCGTCCAAGAGTGGCGGCAAGTTACAGAAACATAATAAAGCCACAGACACATACAGGGGTACCGAACACCAGTGTGGGTATGGTGAATGATTGGTATGAATGGCGCCAGAGTAAGGCGCAAAGTATGAATGGGTTGATGTGGGCGAAAAGAAGCCCTGGGGAACACCCCGAAAACCTTACACAAATTTAGTTTTTAGTTTAGTTTTTCTACCGGTGTCTTCCATGGATGAGGCAGCAGTTTTGCAGCTAGATCTTGATTCTGTTGCAAGCTGGTGTGATGGAAACTCCATGGGTATAAACGCCTCAAAAACATCTGTTATGTCCTTTTCATCATCCCGTTCACCTGCTCTGCAGGATTATAGGGTGGGGACAACCGTCTTGGTTAGGCGCGAAACTGTAAAATTCTTGGGTTGACTTTCAATTCTGAAATAAGTTGGGTGCCTCACATTCAAAACATTCTGAAAAAAGCTTCGAATCAATTGAAGTTCCTCATCAGGAACTATCATTATGCTTCTAGGCGAGTAAAGTCTATCTTATACTTCTCAACAGTTCGGTCTTTGTTGGAGTACTCCACCACTTCTTGGGCAACTTACCAAAGATGCTACATCAATGCAATTGAGGCTGTGCAGAGGAGAGCAGCGAGATTTGTCTCTGGCAATTTTCGTTTTGATGCTAGTGTCACATCTCTCATAAATGAGCTTGGCTGGGACTCGCTTGAGCTGCGGAGGACTTTACATGACATTTCAGTTTTAGGCATTGTGTTTTGAACCATGGGTGTTGGGGTGCTGGAACCTGGGTTTTCACTCCAAAAAATAATCACTCCACCAGAGCAGGCACATATTCATCTTTTGTGCCTCCAATTTTGTTGAAAAACACAGACAGAAATTGTTGCTTCCATCGAACCCTTTTTTTGTGGAACCGGCTGTGTCTTTCCCCAAATATCCTGCATTTTTCTGATGAGCACTTCATCGCAACAGTTCGCGCCAAACTTAACAATTGAATGGTGGAGGTTGAATATTTTAATGGATAGGCAGGTACCTTCCAATTTGGCGTGGGTGTCAGAAAAGGAGAATTGATGTTAAAAAAATTTAGATTGGACGTGGCATAATTCTAATTTGCTTCCCCCCTTTTTTCTTCTTGTTTTTACTTGAAATTATTCCAAGGACAATTTCTTTTTGACCAAAATCATTGACGATTTTATATTGGTTGGCATTGATGATCTTCCATTTTAAACTGCGGGGTCAGCAGCCAGCAGCAAAAAGTGGCGCGACCCCTCATCGCCGACGCGATGAGGCCACGAAGGAGGCCAGAAAACAAAAGACCCAACAGTGAGTGAGTCGGAGCGCATGAAAAAGAAAATCCAACAACATAGCATCATCAGGGAATAGGGATGCAGTGTTGTTAGCATCTCAGGAGGCATTTGCAAAAAAAATAAAATAAAATAGAAAAATAAAAAAATAAAAATAATATAAAATAAAAAAATCGCATCACATACCCATGTTCAATGTTTCATCGTTTCCAATTCGTCACGATGACAGGTCGTTCGATTGAGAATCATCACATTGGAAATGTTGAGTCAATTCCGGTGTCGTATCATCAAAAACAGCACAATGAAAAATTGAACAGTAATGTGTGTGCAAGTGCAATTTCCAATTTAGACATACAAAATGAGAAAAAGAAGAAGAAAAGAAAATTAAACATTTGTAAGGTCATACAGATAGAGCCAAACTTTTATTGGAAAATGTAGGGGGGTCATGCCCTAACCTAAGAAGAACCTATACCTATCTGGGAACCTATCTATCACCCTCCATCGTCAACTGGATGACATCAAATCGCTTTGGCATGTTCGGGCTCATCTTCATTCTCAAGGTTTGGTTCTTTTTCTTATCTTTTATTTGCTTTTGACATTCTTTTGCCTGCCACAAATTCGATGCTTCTGGTTCATTGGCGCAGATCCTGGAGGGGACGGGGGGGACACGTCCCCTCCAATATTTTAAAAGTGATGAATTGTCCCACCCAATATTTTAGTCATGAATTTTCTCCGTCTGAGATGGGAATTTGACCAGGTTGATATCCTGCCGCAGAAATGCTCCAAAAATCAGTTTCCGGATTTACTGAAATTTTAGTAAAAAGTTCATATGTTTACATGTCATGTGTGGTCCATAATAACGAGCAATATCACTGTCATGCCAATGCGCAATTGCCTCAACCACACTTTGTTTGTGGCCAGCCAAGGTGCTTTGGAGGAGCCAAGTTGTGGTAGCAATTGGTGTTTCTTGGTGAAGGCAGGATTTGCGCCTAGTGGAGACCGAGACCATTCAAGTTTACATTCCTGATGGCGTCTATCACCTCTATTTTTCCGATCAAGCAAGCCTTGTGCACGTCCGTGAACGGAATTTTTCATATCTGTCAACCAACCTGTTGACGATACTGCTCCAGGTTGATATGCAATCCTTCCACTGTCAGCCTTTGTTCGTTGTCTTGATATGGAAAATCACACCCTCAAAATATGCGTAATTGCGTAATTCCTGTCAGGCTGTCAATATTGACAGGAACTAAGGAGGATCATTCCAGAAAAATGATCTTTTTGACAAGATTTTTGTGGAAAATCCACAATTTTTCATCAAAAATGGACCTGAAATTTCAAAATTTCTTCAACTTCTGGGGGACTCCGTCCCCCAGACCCCCTGCCAAGGGCTCTGCCCCTTGGAACCCCGCTGGGGCGCTGCCCCAGGCCCCGTTCGTTGCTGGGGGACTTCGCCCCCCAGACCCCCTTCCAAAACATATTCCCTCACCGTCCCCCAATGTTCAACCCAGATCTGCGCCCTTGTTCTGGTTGATGGCCACCAACCAATTTCTTTGAAATCGCCTATACTTGAAATCTATTTTGGGCACCCTCCATCTGCCATATTGGAAATGACGCATCTGGTCTTGGCTGTTCAATTCTTGACAAATCCTGAATGGATTCATTTTGACATGGTGCTTACATGCACTGAATATTTTGTGCGTCTTTCCTTGGCATTGGATTTTATCTGACTCCGGACTTTGTCGTCCTCTGAATGCAATGCGTCGGCGGGGGGACTCAGTCTCCAGTAAAAAAAAATGACATTGAAAGTGGAATTTTTTGATGCTTTTTGGTGTTGGGAAAATGGACCGACAAGACAAGACAAGACAAGACGTAAGGTATGATGCCTTCTTTTCGGCAAAAACCCACAACCTAAAATTTACTTTCGACTAAAAAGACAAAACAATTGAAGAAAAACATCTTTCACTCACTCACAAAACCCCAGCGCAACACAAAATTACATACCTACATTATAGAAATACCTAACCACTATCTAGCCCAACTCAAACTTGAACCACACAGCAAAACATCAAAAGATGCGAACGAGACTGCTCCTTCACAAACATGTTCAAAGCTCCTCTTGCCCTGAAATCTGAGATAAGTTTTAGTCTTTTGAATGCCGTTTGAATGCTGTTGTGTCGTCTGCAGACGCAGACCTTTTTCTGGATTTCCGAAGTTTTCAGTGTGACCGAAGCACATTTTTTTTTCCAATCCACTTCCGCGGACAGCAGCATCGCAACAGCCAATCACGTCGTCTCAATTTGTGACGTCATCAATTTTGGCATTTTTGCATTGCCACCGCTTTTTGCCATTTGGCGTGTTTGCCACCGCTTCGCAACTCTTTCTGGGGTCGCAATTGGGTTAGGTCAGGTTAGGTTAGGTCAGGTTAGGTTTGGTTAAGTCAGGTTTTGAAAATTGGATGTTGAAATTGGCTGGAATTCCCAACAGCCAATCAGAGACGCGCATGCGGAAGTGGATTGGGAAAAAAATGTGCGTGACTGAATGCACCGGGAAAAATTGCACATTTGGGCTTCCACCAGTTATCGGTATCAGATTTACTCTGTTCTACAGGTTTTCATGCCATAAAGGCAATCATCAATTGTGAACAGCAGAGGTTCATCATATACCAGGGAAGGGAGGGGAAGGGATGGGAAGGAAACGCGACCGTCGGCTGCATTATCGAAAGGAGGGGTAAAGGGAAAAGGAGGGGAAAGGACCGCGAAGAGATCATCGGAATGTGGACGGGGCCTAGTCATATAGCAATCACTTCAGACACCCAAGCAGACACACGCACATACACAACCAGGCACGATCCAACCTTGAGCAAACTCTAACACTCATTTTCTCATGCATCCCCATTCACAATCTCAAAAAAATACAAAAAGTGGAAAAACTGGTAAAAATAGAACTTCCCGAGAAGTTGGGATGCAGGTGGAATGTAAAAAAAAGAAAAGCAAAAAAAGAAGGAAAAAGGAAAAAATAAAAAAGAAAAGGATAAAAAAAGAGGAAAAAAAGAATGAGAAAAAAAAAGTTGCTGCTGAACTTCCGTTTGTTCCATTTGTTTTTGTTGGAAGGTCTGGGAAATCGTTGATTTCGGAAATTTGGGGAAATATCATTTTTGTGCAACACCAAGAGCGCATGTGGACTTTGCAGGAATGCGCAACATGGTTCGGTTGTTTTTCTCTGTTTTCGCTCGACTCTGTCCCCAGTTTTAAAGTTAAAAAAATTAAAAAATAAATTGAAAAGTTTTTTCGGCTTTCGCTTTCGTCCCATTCTTGTGTCATGGATGTGAGTCCACAGTATAGAGATAACATCTATCTCTATCTCTACTGTGGTGAGTCGTCGCATTTTGAACTTGACTTTCAGCAGCCGACGCGATGCGCCGTGCGCTTTTGCCGAAAAGAAGGCATCATACCTTACGTCTTGTCTTGTCTTGTCTTGTCTTGCTTGTTTACCGGCAGTTGCCGGACAGCGCTCTCGCCGCGTGACTGACACAAGGCGAACCATTCCCCCGTTGCAGTGCACTGGAAAAGGGGAAGTTCTCATCTTTATTTCATTTTATTCACTTTGTTGCATCTTTATTCCTTTCAAGTACCTGTCTCTTTATGTCATCTTTATTTCTTTTCATTTTCTTCTTTAAAAAAAAAAAAAGTTGCCTCTTTTGAAGTTGCTTTGCTTCCTTCCTTCATCCTTTTTTCTCTTTCTATTTTCCTATTTTAGATTATTGATGAATGTGAAGGTGAACAGTTGGATGAACAACTGTGGTGAGGGATGTCTGGCGAGCTCGGGAGATGAGAATGAATGGATGACGGAGGTGTAATGACGATGCCTAGCCCGATGATTGATCTGACGCTGAGCAAATGATGAAGGATTTAGCCAAAATTCAAAGCTAAGTTTTTCTGTTTCTCTTTCATTCATTTTTGTCTTTAGGTAGGTAGGTAGGCCTAACTTTAACTTCTCTTGGATTCCAGGGCAAGAGGAGCTTTGAACATGTTTGTGAAGGAGCAGTCTCGTTTGCATTTTTTATTTTGATGTTTTACTGTGTGGTTCAAGTTTGAGTTGGGCCAGATGGTTTGGTATTTCCATAACGAGGTAGGAAGATATGTAATTTGTGTTGCGCTGGGTTTTGTGAGTGAGTGAAATATGTTTTTTTTTCCAATGGTGTTTTGTCTTTTTATTCGAGAGTAAATTTTAGGTTGTGGGTTTTTGCCGAAAAGAAGGCATCATACCTTACGTCTTGTCTTGTCTTGTCTTGCGGCCGCCTCCGATCATTTGGCAACTGACAGGAGACTGGAGACAATTGTGTTGTGTTGGCAGCACCCATTGAAATGGAAAGGAAGAGTGTCTGTGTGAGTGATTCTGTTCAATATTTTCTTTTTCCGCTGTGTTTGTGCGTGTTTCTTTGAGTGTGGATGTTTCTTGACGAAAAGAAGCCGAAAACCCAACATTTCGTCTTGGTCTTGTTTCTGTTCCAATTCACACCTTACTATCAAAAGTCTTCGAACATGGAGTTCATTCTCCAGGTGTTATTTAGAATCAATAGCAGCATAGCATGCGCCGCAAAACATCATGACACTCGTGTGAGACGTGAAGTTGCACCAAGCCCTGTTGAAATTAGATGCCCTTGTTATAGGCAGGTACCTAACCTCACCCATAAATTTCCTATTGTCCTTTGGGCAGTGTATATGATTAATAGCAGTTCTCACCTTTGATCCCATTGGACCGCTGCCCGTCGTTCACTATGGTTGACGACGATCGTTGCGGTTTGCACATCAAACCTCGTTGTGCCGCCTGCCGCTTGCAAGTTGCATTTACCTTCGTTTGACGACCACAGAAATGTGAAGATTTTATCTGCTGTGCTCGACTCTGGGACCATCAGCTTCTCAGCATGGCACCCTGCAATTTTAACCTCCGACACTTGGCGACACTTGGCAACATCATTCTTCAAACCTTCGGCATTCAATCATTCATTTCAACACCAACTCCTCATGATCATGTTTCAGTGTTTATGACCTGACGAGGTTTGATGTGCAAACCGCAACGATCGTAGTCAACCATTGATGAGAAGTGAACGACGGGCAGCGGTCCAATGGGATCAAAGGTGAGAACTGCAATTAATAAATCATATCACCGATGTTCGAGGACTTTTGATAAGCTCCGTATAAACTGAAAAACTAGGTAAACTGCCCCTCGTTGACCCTGTATTTTTTACTAGGGTGCAACAGCATCCTGCCAAATGATTCTGGAGGCTCCTCCAGTGCCCTCCAGTCTCCTCGAGTCGCTGCAGGTTTCCTCCATTCACGATTGGTAGGTTGGTAGGTAGGTACCTACTACCTACTCGAGGAAACTGGATGAAACTGAAGACCGCGTTTGAATCTGCGCTGCGGGAGCCAGCCATCCGTGGCTCCAGTACCTACCTTTGATAAAAAATTGGCCGTGTGTCTGACCTCTTTCTTGTAGGTAGGCCCTAACCAATTTCTCGATGTTCAGCTGACTTTTTCTGCCGTTATTGGTAATGATCGCATTCATCTGAGACTAGACTGAATTCTTACCATCTCTTGAACTCCAGAATAGCTGCACTCTGCCAGCAGCTCGACATCTCGTTTCTGGATGCTGATTGGATGGGAACCCAACGGCGGATGTCTTAAATTAGCTACATTTCACTGCAAAACATCTTAGGCCTTCAGCCCTTGTCCTGTGATGCAGGATTTCGCACCTATTATTTTCGGATGAGGCAGTTTGCATGGATGTTTGCAGCTTAAAAAAAAACAAGATTTCCTACAGGTAGCAAACAAAGCTCTTTTAATTTCTAATCTGGCAAGGGGAGTAGGTATGTGGAAAAATGCCCATATCCAACATGTAGGTACCTACCTACCTATTTTAACAAAAAAAACAGCCTTGCGTCAACAAACACTCCCTCCGCTGTAGGTACCTACCTATTCTCTTGTTTTTCGTGCTGCATCTTCTTTTGTTGGACCAACTCCTCTGTGCCTTCCTACCTGCTCCACCTGGAGTGGATTAATTCAGTGTTACTCTATTATCATTTTAATTTGGTACCTACAAATTCTCCTGAGACCGCACCATTCATTTGGTCTATACTGCGGCATTCCACTGGATGATGTTTTTCTGCACCACTGCTGGCGATTTCATCCAATCTCAATTTCTTGGCCATCGTGTCATCCGTTGGAGATGCTATTAGGTAGGTAGGTATTGTTTGTAAGTTTTTCTTGGCACTGTTGTGTGAATGCATGAATTGTACCAATATATCTGCTACCTACGTTGAGGGAAATAAACCGAACCAGAATCGCTAATTCGTCTGCACGGGAATGGTACCTAGGTAGGTACCTACCAACCTCTGCCTACCTGCTGGTAACACAATTCCATTCTCTTTCTGTCTAGGCTTGGCTTCGGTGCTGTGCCAACTTGTGGCTTTGGCTTCAATTGCTAAGTAGGTAGGTACCTAATTAAATGCATCAAGATGAAGAAATTGTTCTCAAAAATAGAGAACAAAATAGAGAACAGCAGTTCCTCGTCACATGCCCATGTCCATGTCAACAGCAACAAAGAAGTGAACAGTTATGTTGGAAAGTCATTCACCATCGGCCGACTTGTTGTCACAATAGAGGATATTATTGCTGAAGGTGAGGCTTATTTATATTTGTTTCGTGCGTTGGGTACTCTTTTGTTTTTCATCACAAGATAAACTTTTCCCACTGAATGTGACTTATTACCTGGCGAAGTCTTTTCTCTTTTGAGTGATGGATTAAGTCCTGGAAGTGTTCTTGACAACAAACCTTCCAGGGGATATTACCTAAATACCATTCTCTCCCGCAAAAATACAGAATGCCACAATCTTCTTACAAGTACCAACCTAACTATACCTACCTAACTATTCCCGGCCATTCTTCCACAGAAATATTCAGGATATTGCTACCTTCCTTTGAAATCTTCTCGGGGATGGTTATTCCATTTCGTATCCCGGCAAAATTCAGAATGTCGCAATGTTCCCAGAAATGGGCAACTACCTACCTACCTATTCCCGGCTAATCTTACCCTGCGTATTCCCATTCCACCAGTTTCAGAATGTTGCAGGGAAGATTCAAAATGTTGCAGATTTCCTTGGAAAATGTTGTGGTTCACTAATATATCAGGACAGTGTTTGATAGGTACCTACCTTCAGTCATAGAAACAATAATGACTCCCTTCATTAAAGAACCTAGGTGCATTGGAACAGAAGTACCTACCTACCCACATTGGAACATGGGCGTCATTAATGTTTTGGTGACTATACCTACCTAGGTGTCAAGCAGACCTGCATTGGATAGATAGGCTTGCTTTTAGGTAGCATACCTCGTAAAAACGAAGTGTGCTCGAGAGAAGCTGGGTCGTCAACCAGAGCAAGAAAAGAACACACGGAGGCAGGGATGGGTAAACGTACAAAAATAGACATATAATACTGACGTATTATACGTCATTTTTGTACGCGTACAAAATTCTTTTGACGTACAATATTATTTAGAAATCTGTTCGGTAATTTTGGTGAAGTACAAAATTCTCTATATGCCATGCACTGGGGGATTGTTCATTGGAACAACAAAACTAAATCCCAATAGTGGTATCTGAGTCTTGCAGAAATTGAACTGTGCAATTTGAACAAAATTTTGAGCATTGATATGTAGGTAGAGAAAAGAGTGGTGCAAATGATCTTTGCAGGCACCTCCTGGGAA